>JAODIE010011381.1:122039-154492 GCA_027575565.1 Diploeciton nevermanni
AGGTTAAGGAAGGAATAATTCGTGAGTTGGTGCGGAGTATCGTGTTTCTATTGAGATTATTTTAGAATCAATTCGTTCAATTACTCTGAAAGCTATTTATTTTCGAGTACATTCAGGGTGGTAATTGTCGAAGAAACAGTAGTAAAATATGACAATTTTTATATCGAATAGACCCATATAGATAAACGGCATTATCCGTTTTTATGACGTGGAAAAAAAGACAAAATAAATGTTGAGTAATCTATGTTATTAATCAAACTCAGTCGGATGTAAAAATAGGTTAACCATGCTTCATCTTTTTGATGTACTTTAATCTGAATAAAAATGCCACAAAAATATCATTAACATAATGCAATAAAACTTGTTACCAATGGTATATACTACTAACACCATACAAATATCATTTCCAGACTAAAAAGATTTCATTCAGAAAAATTTATACCAGTATTGTTGTTTGCTTTGGTTTCTACCTTAAATATATTATTAATTCTATACTTAACCCGATTCGAGACGTGAAGAACCAATTTGTTTGTACAAGTGCTCAGTGCATAGAGCATATCACCAGATCACATTAAATTACGATGATGTCATCTGCAGTCCACAACTAACTCGCTATACTCGTAACACACGACGATCCGAATATTCTCGGCCACGTTCACATCAGCAACATGCAAATTCCCAGGCCTCATCGCTCGCGGTCGAGGCCAGAATAGCACAAGACTCGCCATATGTAATGACCAACAGTTGAAGAATGCAGGTACAAATCTAGCATTCAATCGCAAGAGGATGAAAAAAGCCCCCCAAGCAGTTGGTGTCGAGTTCCAAATCATATTCTCAAGTTGCATAATGCATATAAGCAATTTTAGTGAATTTCAATCGCAATTCAAATACTATAGACGGTGGTAGTTTATGGCAATTCACGTGCTGTATTGGTGACTAGGCAATCAAGTTAACGACTATATACCCATACGACAATTTAGCATGACGCAATTTTAGAATTAGACATTTTTAGTGTGTTCCGTTTGTGCGTGTGCGGCTCATAAACAAGCGACGAGAATGATGAACTCATCCGCATCAACTGCAAATAGTAAGGCTTGTAGAATGTAAGCTCCGACCCATGCAAGAAAAAAACAAGCTTACTGTATTGAATGCCAATTAAGCCATATTAAAGAGTTATAGATTAAACAGTTAAAGAGTATAATCTAATATTCATAATAATGCAGTCGATAATTGTTGATAATTATATTTCATTATGTTGTTAAAAGTTATTTTCTATTTAAATGAGTCACGATTTCTAAAAAATGTTGTGAAAATGCATCGCGTGCTTACAACAGTGCTGTACTGCTCGTTTTACAATATAATTATTGTCTGTCGTCTGCGCATGGAAATTAAGTAACGAGACCTGGTACCATATGAATTGAAACAACAGTGGCATGTTACTAATAAACAGAAATAGACATATGTCTTTACTGAAATGCAACTAAAACTATCAACCTCTTTGTAAAGATAAATGAAGCAAATAAAATCGAAATTGGTGTGTTCTTTGTGGTACAGGAAAAGTAAATACTTCTTTGCCATTTTTTTAGCTTTAATTCTCACTTCCGTCACTTCGCCAACTTCGTTCCTACTTACCTTTCGATTCTAACTTAAGATGTGTTCCTTTCCAACATGCATCGTCACCAAAGAAAACGAGAGCACAAAAGCTCACCCAGCTGTTTCTTACTTTCCCGCTCGCTTCGTGGCTGAGGTCATTTACTACCTTTCTTTTCTATTTATCTACTTTTTGTGTGCCATTGCAACTGTATTTATGATCCCCATTTAACGTACAATGTACGCCAACCTCTTTATTTTCAAACCATCTGCATGAACTGTTACATGTGATGTTTTCCACCGAAAACAAGGGGGCTTAACTCTTTCTATTTTGATTTAGATTAGAAATTCTCACACCTAATCATATGATATTACATGTTTTATCGGATGGCATAGAAACGCGGTTGAATCGAAAGATGTAATTTAATGAATGCGAAATTACATAAGTTTAAGATATTTCTTTTTGCGTGCGAAATTGGCCGAAACCAGTTTTTCGACGTAAGCCGACGAGAAGAGATTACGAATTACTTTCACTATCACTTTGGAAGGCTTCGCACCACAGGCGATACATTCGCTTTCTTTTGCTAATTTATGCAACATGTTATGAAAAAAACATAATCCCAAAATATATTATCCACATCTGCCTCATCAATAAATTGACTCAAATGGGACTGAACCAACCAAATCCTTCATTTGTTTCCCATGTTGCCTAGCAACCAAAATCAACGCGTAAATTTACCTTCTAGTAAACCCAATAGAGTTTCCTTCCTGTGGGTTGTGGTAATCACTAGATCAACGCCGTTTACGCCTGTCACAAAGCAATCACAGTGCAAGCACCAAAAAGTGCGTGAATGAACACAAGCGGCACCGATATGTTTACAAAATTCGCGGCAAGAACTCAGTGACGGAGACAAGCGAACACTGCGTTTGTTCGCGGCACCGTGAGAAATGTTTCGTGCGAATGTTAGTTATGCTGGTTACGGTTACAGCGTAACGCTTCGGCCCGTCTACTACTACGCCGGCCAGCGCAGACCGCTCAATGCTGATCGGCGAAGAAAAAAAAAAACAAAAGCGCCGAAACGCAGAGAAGCGTGATCGCGTGCGATGCAAGCGCCTTCAACGCCACACCCAGGCATTAAATTGTTTCGCTTAAAGCAAACAGGTGGCGCAAGATGTATCAATGTGAGGAAATTATGCAGAAATATTACAGATTTCTATGACTAAGTTTATATTTTAAAAGATAATTTCAATTAGAAATAATGACGATGTTTTAAAAATATATTCTTTAATGTATTTTTATGTGTCCAATAAACTACTGTTCTTATCAATGACAACGACTCTTGAAATGAAATGCAAAATGCCAAAAGAGAAAACGTCCTTTGATCATCAGCACCTTCCTTGAAAGTCAGCCAAATTAAAAAATAAAAAATTGGAAAATAAAAACTATCAAAAGAGAACGTTAATTAAAGCTATAATTTGACTGCAATACATTTTTCTTATAAGTGTCTTATAGACGACCTTTCCAATTAAATAAATAGAAGAATTAAATTCAACTTACTCTGTTTGGTCATGATCTGCTGGAAATGGCGTCGCATTTTCCTGGATTGGACTCGTTTCGGGCTCTTCCTGTACTGGAGTTTCATAGATTAACGTCTCAACCATAGATCCTTTCGAACTTCCGAAAGAAACCCTGTAAACAAAACAAACATCCTTAATTTATGTTCTCATTCTTTAATTAATCGCAACAAATAATTATAATAGATTATCATATTACCAATAGATAACGTACGTTCTAATTTTAATCTACAATAGCATAAATTACCGGATTTTATTGAGCATGTAATTTGCAATTAGTTTAGTTGCGCTTTCATGCGTCAAATCTCTAAAATCATTTAATGGAAATTGTAATGTATTTTATTACAACTTGTGAAAATCTTTCCAATTTGAAAGACGCTAATGTTTACAACAACGCTTATTGCATTCAATTTGCAAATTGTTATCGCACAAACGAGAAGATGATAGTTATCTCTCCAGCATGAATGTCTCCAGTGAATAGTTCATTTTTATCACCTCTTTAAAGTCTCTCTAGTTGTCTTACCATGCGGCCAACTTCAATTTATGAACGTGCAGAATGCAATTTAGTTTATGTAAATTTAATATCACATCTAATAACATGTCGTAACGTGCATTTGGGTGCCGCCCATGCACAAATCTCGCAGAATGGATCACAATTGTGGAGGAATTCAGCAAGAGAATCGTTATGAAGTCGAGGAGTTGTAAAACGCGTGGGAATTGTAGACAATAATGTATATGAATTAATCGTTAGTGTTTCACGTGGAGCTGGATTAAAATGTTTTGATTTGACATGATTTGTTGCATCAAGATTAAGATGGCATAACCTGATATGTAAATATTTTTTTGAATTATTGCGAAAAATTGACTTAATTCACAAAAAAACTAATTTACAATAATGCTTAGTGCATAGAACAAAGTGATTATGACATGAAAATTTCTTTTACAGGAGGTAGTCCATTTCCAGTCGCCCTATTTTATTAAGATATACTATACTCTTTCTTTTATTTCTATTTGATAAAAATAGTTGACTCTGAAGATTCTTGCTTAGCTGCATAAATAGCATTAATTGTTCTATTTTTGGAGATTGAAAGATTACTGTTTGTATTACGATTTGTATTCGTGGATTTCTATGCTTCGTTACTGTCTAGATGTTGAATTGTCTATTTTAAATGTTCCAACAATATTCTTACTCAATATTATGAGTATGATTATAAAATAGGTTTTAAATTAAAAATAATTATCAAATTTAAATCCCCAGCAATCCGTCAAAGCATATTTGTTCCACCTTTTGCACAAATCCAATTTTATAATTAAACAAGATGCCACATTCATAATTCGCTAGTTTGACGTAATCGAGCACAAATGCGATTACAGATCTAAGCTACCAAATGTCAATAAATCAATAGCATCGAGCACTGAGCCAGACTTTCCTAAACCTGCAAACTGCAGTGCACAGTTAATGCACTTTCATAAATTTGTGTTCGCAATGTCACTGCTGGAAGAAATACTCTGCATTACTTAGGTATATCTGCACTTTAAAAGCGCAAAAATCAAAATGATGATTGATTCAGCTCCACTTAGCATCACGCATTGCAATTTAGCATAAATTATCACACCGAGATAGAAATAGCCGCTGCAATTGAAATTAACAATTTCAGAGCTGGAAGACTTATTACAGTTGGTTTAAGTCGGCAGCGCAACTGTTTATTTAAATGCTTTACCATCACAAACGTCACAGAAAGAAAAAATTGAGTAGACCAAAATAGATAACCATTCAGGCAAATGTATGCAAATGTTTAATACAGCGTGGTGTAAAATCCTTCGTTTGGATTAGACTTGACAACACACATGATTCGTACTTGCACTTGACTTTCTTTATCTGCGATCTGCTGCATTCTGGATTGGATTAGTTATGCAAATGCATATGTTGATGCAAGCCAAACTTTTGTTTTCAACAGTTTACTGTTTCATGATTTACGTACAATATTTCTGATATCTAGATAGAATCATAATAAGGGTATTAACCACCCAACAACCGTAAGAGGTGAAATGTCTGTTGAATCGCTTTGTATTCTATTTATTGAATTCATTTTGTATTAGTTTCTGTGCAAAATTTGAGAGAAAGATCAGGGCGGGTAGGGTATGAGTGCGATCAATACTCTGTGCCACCTCCCTGGTACATCTCATCAGCACCCCTGACCTAGCTGAATGTGACCTTCACCGCAGTTTTCTACCGTTCTCTGCGTTCCCAGTGTGCTTCTCGAAAATGCAGAAAAAAAAAAAACAAGAATAACAAATGATCATAGACTTGCTGAAGGTTAACCGAAGATCTTTTGTTTCAGACTTGACCAGTAAAATATCGAAATCAAGAGAGTGTTGGAGACTAGGTTTGTTTGGAAAATGTAATAGGTTATCCAAATCGAAATTTTATATATCTAAACGTGCGTCAGCATCTTCCATACAGATTGTAACCTCATTCAAATCTCTTGATCATTAGCAAAATATGCAACGTCCGCATTACAAAATCCTAATTTATTTCACTCCACGTACTGCGCATTCAATTTTCATTAATTTCATGCCTTCGACAGCAGTTAAACCAATTTCAAAAGGCACAATTAAACCCAGAACCAACCCAAATCAAATCCGATATTTATTATTTCCTTGCTATTGTATCAAACCTAGTGTTAAAGTCTAGTAAGTTGAAGTCCATTGTACATTTATGGTGTGCAGCTCCTGCCCTGCATCTGCAACTGTTTACGTGTTGGAATACAGCCGCGTTCCGCTTCGCCTCCCGCAGACCATACGAATTATTTGTTAACAACAACTCGTCCATTCATCAAACACTATTTGTTGTGCCCACTGCCGATGTACGCGCGGCTTTATTGCTGTTATTATTCTGTTGTTGCACGGTTCTGAATTAAAGTGTTGTGCAATTGTGGTCGCCATGAGATAACTATTGATTGAGGACGCGCCACAAATTGTTGTTGAATAATTAACAACCGCCTAGGATTGATTAGTCTATGTTTTTTACGATGTTGCAAGGTTAATTTATGATGGTCCACATACAATTTTCCCTTTCTTTAATATTTCACTCACTCTTTTCACAGTCTTTTAGTGGACATTAGTTTGATTTCTAAAGTGCTGACGATGAGTTGGCATTATTGAATTTAACAGTTTTCCTAACTATAACCTTAGTTATTGTGATTTTAGAATTCAGGCGCCCTAGATAAAATAAATTTAAAGACAAAACTTCAGTGAAATTGAGAAAGTTACATCAGTACTATGCTTGTTGATTAAATGAAAAATCTGAATAATTTTCTAATATCTTTATTGTTGTGGAAGAAAGGAAAACTGAAAATAAACCTTAACTTGTTGTTTGAAATTTCAAATTAATACACTTTCAACTCATTTGCGTCAATAGCTGGCAGATTTATTCTCACAAACAAGCAGTTATTTCCATCCAGGCGGAAAATAGCGTTAAGCAATAAATGTTGGCATTGTGTCAATTCCCAGTGCCTACGGTGCATTTTTACGTCCACGTCGACATCATACGCAGGTTGTGTTATTGTTTGCGAGAAATTCTCGAAAACTCGCGATGTTATCAAGAGAGGAACATGTCATTTGGGCTCGGTTTATGAATCCATTAATCGCGGTGCAACGGCGCAGAGAGCAATATTTGTCGCTGGAATTACAAGCAATCAGTTTAGCAGCACGAAAATATTTACATGATATAAAGCACAGAACTGGGTTAATAATAGATTAATCAAAAGGAAGGAGTATTGAGAGATCATGAAAAACAAATCGAAAACCGATAGGTATGATATTATTGGGTGCGGTACAAAATACATGCGCGAAACATGTTAGGAAAAAACAAATTGTATAATTTTGAAAGCTATTTTTCATGAAACTCAACTTAACAGGAACGACCTCTAGTAACGAAACAACTAACTATTTTCAAACAGTTGCCAATCAAACAATTTATTAGGATTATTTTTACTCCATGAAGATTGTGTTCTATGTATCTTATGTTTTCTGTGTAAAAATACCTTATTAGACATTTCAGGCGTTGAATTTGTTTATATTTGTTTATCCAGCCATATCTTCCGATCATTTTCTCTTTCTCCGCTTTTTAATTTAAGAATAAAAACGCAATTGTCTTTATTTACTAATTTCACTTTCCTGTGCACTATCACCTAATAATCAAATATTGTTCCCAACTCTGATGCACTTAACCTACCAAACATGTGGTATTGTTGATCGATCACCCCATGCAATACCCAAGAGTGCAAAAGATGAAAATGTTTCAAGAGGAAATCACCCTCTCATCGCATGCAGACAGTCAAACGCAAGTTTTGTTCTCATTAAACTTTGACGAGGCAGCATATGTTACGATTGTTACCCTAGGAGGGCGAGAACATGCAAAGTGCACTTTCCTCTAAAGCCGTTTGTGAAATATTTCCCTTCATACGCGACATGCAACCTCCAACACATATTAAGCCTGCATCGAAAGCGAGAGGCAGGCAAATAAAGCAAAAGCGAAAGTGAAGGCAGAACCTAATAAATGCGCTTTTATTTTCACGAGTGACACGAAACAAGCATAGTCCACAAGCCGTAAAACAAAAGCCATACTTGATACATACTCAGCAAGAACTCAACAAGAACATGTTATAAAAGAATACGTTACAGTTTTAAATGGATTGTCATTGTTCGCCTGCGGATTATTGAAGTATGTTGTGGTTTCAGATGGAATTGTTTTCAGTGGGTTTTAGTAAATAAAACGTGATGTAAACGATGACTTGAGTTTATTTAGTTGTGTTTTATTGTTTCACTGTACAAATTTTTCGTTTGCAATGTCAGAATGTTCAGTTGTCACTCTACGCCAGTGCAGCTCCTGTAAGTCAGACGCAATAAAATATTTATAGAAGTTACGAATAGTTAATAAAATATGCACACTTGAATGTGATAAAATTTATGATTATCAGGTGAAATAGTTTACTATCAGCATAAAAATAGTTTTCATGTAAATGAAATTTAAAACTCATTTGAGAAAAAATACATAATTTATGCGTTCCCAAATAAAAAAAAAAACGCAGAAAAATTTTACATAACATATGTAAAAATTATTGGAGGAATTTTTTTATGTTTAAAATTTACCATTCTTTTCTCTATATGTTTTCTTCTTTAATCTTTTGTTTCAATGACTTCTTCTATATATTACATTTTCTTGATTTTCCGCATTAGTTGAACAAATTTCTAACAAAATCACATTAAATACAAAACCATTTAGAGGAAATAGTTTTAGATTGTTTAGAACTACAACTCTTTCATGTTTATTTTACACGCTTCCTGTTTTAGCTGCGTCCTGTGACCGTAACCTTGAATTATTTCACGGTTGACCAACGGCGTCCTCACGCATAATTTACACGTCATGGATTATAATTATTATTGCATTACATAATTTACAAAAGTTCAATCGCAATATAGAAAATTAACACATTATAAAACACACAAAAAACTAGTTTTACGTGTAATTTCATTCGGGCAAGATACATAACCACAATGTGGTATTTTTAAACGTGACAACACTATGTTCACAGACTTGAAGGATTTGTTAATATTATTTCTCATTAGTGTGCGACTCTCGTGCAACGTATTGACGAAAACATCAAGGTTCATAAACGAATAATAAAATAAGTACATAACATGAGGTCTTAGTATACAAGGTATTCAAAATGTGCTGAAGTGTAAATAGTTTACACAAAGAATTACGCAAGAGTTAAACTATAATTTGATAATACAGAGAAATAAATTGCTCGAGGTGGGCGTAGGATGATTTGAATGTGAATTCTAGGCGCCACGTGTCCTCAACTCGTGCTAATTTACGATGTTTACGTTTATAATTTGTTGAAATTTCAACATTTCAATTTTTTCTTGGCAAAAGCCAAAAGAAGACTGTAATAACTCAAGATAGAGTAATTAATAAATGAAGACATAAATACATCAAATATGAGTTAGTGAATAAGAAAATATTTTTTGCGTTTTTTGCGTGTTTAAATATATCGATAGACCACTTTCCAAAATTCAATCTAAACCCCGCTCCGTAGCACAGTCTACCGATTGCCGTCTGACTATAGGAGTGACAACGAGTCCTGCTGGGGGTATATTCAATATAATATATATTTCCACCGATTTCAGTTTTAAGAATTGCTAATAACTTGCAACTACCAGGTTGATGCAGTATAATGGAATGGAGGTCAAGTATGGTGTCCGTATCCGGCATGGTTGTAGTACGTTCAAAAAATTCAATTCAAAATTCAATCAGTAAGATTCAAGATTGTATCAAAATTACAAATTTGGAAGCTCAAAAAACTGATCTACATTAGAATCCATGTATTGTAATAAAAATACTTCTTATTACGTCCCTTCTAGGAGTAGAAAACAATTGCAATCAATGGAGATTTTAACATCTTCAATATAGCAAGATATAAGTAACAACTTATAACGCACTAAATAAGTACCAACAAAAAATGAATAAACATAGATCGCAAAGCATTCCGTGAAAGATAATTATAATAATTGGAAAATGCTAGCGGTGCATTTAAAAAAGTGTAATTCTTAAACTGTCGACGGCCACGATGCGACCACTGCACGTAAAGTACAAGAGCGCGGATATAAAATACATTACGCGTACTCCACTTTTCAATTACCATTGCTATTACGGTAGTGCTGCCGCGAGCGCTAATACAGTTCAAGGACCCATGGAATTGATTTTTTTATCAACTACAGAAATAAATTTTTACGCTAAGAAAAAAATATCTCGGAATGTTGAGAATGTTGTGAGCTTGAAGAAATTTCACCATTTACAGAATCCTATCTTCGTGCTACCCTTTTATTGCTATGTACGTTTTCATCAATATATTATTTACGTATTAAATTGCATTAATAAGACGCGTTGATTGATCCGATTAAACGCATCTGTGAAAGTGTATTTTGACGTTAATTCAATTATTTTCATTGACACTGTGCAGGTCTGACTGCCATCATAAACCATCAGCAGTTGATGGCTTGGACGTTTGTTATGATATTGGATGATTGGATGTTATGATATTCATTATGAGAAGCTCGCTAAAAAACAATCAAAGAATGCTCACGCTGTTCGCGGCTTTAGTGCTATCAGCGCACGCAATGAACGACTTGAACCAACCAGACCAACTCGGAGGTCTGTTCAGTTATAATTTATACGTAAATGATTAAGTATTAATTAATTTAGTTAAGATACAATGTAACAAGAATGATTATGATAAATGATGAACTTTATCTATATTATAAGTCATAGAAATTACGGAGAAATTCGGAGAAATTACGGTAAAATTACTGTCAGTAGCGCCGTCTATGAGGCATTGAAAGTAACTAAACAATTTGTGCAATGGAATTATTTCACAAAGAAAATGATATATTAATAACTGAATTTGATAAAATCTGACATGAAAAAGACAAAAATTAGTAGGTAACAAAGTAAAATTAAATTACCGTAACAATTCATATTTAATAACAAAACTGTCTTTTTAATGAAAGACATGATTACAAGATAGTAGACTTTTAAAAGACAGAAGAAGAAATTAGACCTGTTTCTTATGAAAAGTATAATGTGACACCTTTGCTTCCTTCATTTTATCATTATCTAGGCTAACGAAAGATGATGATAGCCGCACCGATAATGCTAATGATAATAAGCCGAAATTACTAATATTAGCCAAATTAGTCACGACGGGCAGCTTGAAACGAAAGAGATCGGAGATCAAGACGTTACAAGTGCGCAAGATTGATGAGCGGCGTTTTGTTAAAGACACGGCACTGCGAGACGGCGGCGATGGCGAAATTGAAAAGAACGTACGTCCCTGGACTACGACGACGCGGCTCATGACGTGTGAAATATGTCAAAGTCATAACAAATATTAGCGGCAATTTATCAAGCATCACAAGAATCTAATCGTGCCACCAACCTATCTGATCGGAGCCATACATTTATTGTTTAAAATAGTCATGAACTCATGAAACAAGTTTATATCGCGTTTAAGACCTCATGCGCAGTCCAGAGCTAGAAATGTGGAAAAGTCGTAAAGTGGGGATCGTATTACAACTTGCAATAATGTGATTACATCAAAGTCCTTTTGGCATTTGAAAATATCTCATCAAATAGTAGCATTTGTTTGCGTAGATCTCTTTGTTGTATTTTAAACTCTTATCCTCGGAGATTCCGCTAGGATAGCTTCGCACAGTTCACCTGACGAAATCTATGGTAGGCTTTGAACAGTTTACTTTTACCCAGCAGACGCTAGTCGCTCGCATGACTAGACTTTCGTGAAAAACATGCCGAAAGAGAATGTAAAACATAACAGTTCCACGATCATGAACGCTATGAAGAAGAAGTTGTACGCGATCTCCGCGATCTGTGCTTTCGCAACATAACGAATTGTCGACATTGCAGCAGACAACGGCACTCCGCATGTAACAATGCTTCACGATCCTTCAAGAGATCGTTATGACGACCATATGTCAAACGTAATTTATTTTCTTGCACGTCAATTTAAAAGCTCATAGCAGTTAGATGTGACTTAATGCGTTCGTTAGAAAATTACTTGAAAAAATGGATCTTTTCCAATTGAAATGATCGATTCGTCATGGTAATAAATTACAATTGACTTTCGTCCTAATCTTAAACAGTTCAGCGTATATCCTTGGAAGGCGGCATGTGGCCTAATTAAGACAATTAATGTAATCTTAATTAACCTAATTGAACGTGCTGCGGTTAGCTCATTATTATTATACAAGAAAAATTTACTATAGTTGCACTCACATTCAGATAAATGAATTCTATTGCTTCCAAATATTTATCGAAAGTTTTATTTTGAAGTAAAAGTTTTCCTTTATACATTAGCCTATCAGTGTTTTATATAAATTATTTGCCTTGCGTTAGTGAATTGCTGTGACATCTAGTAGTATTAACTCAATATAAAATAAACAAGTATAAGTTTCAATATTGATCAAGGATTAAAAATTACATTAAAGTTCTGAATTTAAAAATCATCACGGAAGTGATACGCTTAAAGGTGACCTTCCTGTCAAAATTTGCTTGCAACTCTAAACTGTCATTCTCCTCGGGCTTCATTCGACTAAGTCCGTGTGCGTAAAAACGTTAAGACTAATTAACAAATAACAAAAATTTCAAAATCCTTTCAATATCATTTAATATGTATTGTAATTCCTTTAGATTCCTTTGCAAAAAAAATACAATCCCAATCCCAATTTCATCAACGACTCATTAAACACGACTTCTCAACAAAATTATTGCTCTTTTAATAACAAAGTATATACAATAAATAACGGACTAATCAAAGGCTTTCCTCTTTCACCTATTTTATCGAACATATTCTTACAACACCACGAAGAATTTGTTATTATTAAATAAAAAGATATTATATTGAAGAAAGCAACAAGTGTTATAGTTAAATTTTATCCACATAATGAATATTAAACATTGATAAAAATGTTAGTTAAGACTTTAATAAAACAAATATCAACTTTCGATAAATTACCTCTGCCTAGATTTACGAATATTCACGTTGGGATTTTCTTGTCTGCAGTGGAGATTGTACGGATTGTACAAACTAGCAACTATTTAAAACTACATACATTCTTGTCTTGAATTATCACGCATTTCATCGTGCTTCTTCCTTGCAGGAAAGTGGAAATAAATTATTTGGTGCTAGTTACCGCACAATGTTTCCCGCTACTGCCGGTGACATTGTTTCTGAGAACATGTCTGTCACATGCAATTTATCTGCATGTCTTATTACAGTTGAATTTCTTCTGGCATTACGAACAAAATTGTGAAATTGTTATTCCTCTAGTTCCATCTTAACTAATTTCAAATCAACTTATGTTGTACTAGAAAAAATCTACACTGCTAGGCTGCAATCAACGATTCCAGCGAAGCGTAGGCGTAATAGAAATGATAAGAATCGAATTTGTTACACACCAACTTAATTCATACGCCTGCACGAATTCTATTCGCGGGCAACATTCACGCCGACATCGCCAACAAACGTGTTTCGCTAATCTGTTTATTGTGATTGATATTTATGGGCGTAATAAATTCGAACGTTATTTCTTATCTGTTCATTTACGACGAAGTTCGTCGATTCACCGTCTGACATTTCTCAGATTTCATTTGTATTCATACAATCGATACATTGTCGTACAAGACACAACTCTCAGCCACATTCAACCATCCAGGAAAGCCAGTTGTTCTTAGTTCCACAATCCAATCTTTCGTTTGTTTCCTGTCATAGCATTGACAATGCAACATACAATTCTTGAAATGGTCCAATAAAAACCGAATGAGGTAAGCTAACTTGATACTAAGATTAGCTGTGAGTTGCCAAGTCAATGTTTTGTTTTAGATGGTAGGTTTATGGGTGACTGGTAATGAAAAATCTAATAATAAAAATCATACGCGCCTGACGTAAAGTATTAGTAGCATTACATTCCTAGTTGGAATAGTTTGAATTCAGTATTTGAATACTTGTTGACATACCTGTAACATCACTGTTAATTAGAATTAATCGGGAGCTGTTTGATATAAAATTAGCTGATTTTATAACATACATATGCGGAGATAGCTTAACCTATTTCCCTGCTCTTTGGTAATCTAACGAATGCAAATAAATAACTAAATTTTAAGAGTAATTATATTGTTTGAAAAACTCAATACAAAAGTGATTAAGTAATTAAACAGTTTTTTCGGTTGATTTTTAATTCATTCCTAGTTATTGTCCCAAGTTATACAATTCCCTGGGAGTTAAAAAAGTAGAGTAATTATAATTATTTAATAAATTCTAACCTCTACTTGTTATTTCACATCTACGCATTGAAAATGAAAAAAAAAAGGATTGCTCATTAAATAATTAAAATGCTATCCTAATATTTAAGATGTCAAATTGTCGTCTCTGTGATGGTTTTGCAGTGTATTTTTAAACTGTAATAATTCATAATTGTTATGTTGGTAAAATTGCACTATAACAACCTTAAATAAATCTTATACTGAAGAAAGCAAATGTTCTATTAAATAAATTTTACTAAGTGTTATAGTGAACTACGAAAGCACACTCAACGTTACTTTGAATAAATAATTGATTCATTTAATTTAAAGAAGAGAGGATCTAAGGTCAACCCATTCCTCCTTTTCGTCGTAGGAAACGCAGTTATCCTTATCCTAATATAATAAACTAGAATACTAAAATACGATTACCCTGATTAAACCTGTAGATTAGCTGAACTATTCTGTACATTTATAATAATGTAACGTAATACTATAACGGCATCTATTAGGTATGCCTTCGTCTCACAGCCATCCTAGGGCAAACCATTGCATCCACTGGTCATCCAACATGGAAATAATCTGCATGAGTGACTGCTTGATAAACGCTAGCATGCCAATCGCCAGAGAATTTCGACTTGGATGCACACGAACAAAAACAATTCAAGTGCGCTGAGAAAGGAACAGACGTACCAGCGTATCAAACTGCATCAAACCCACTATATCAAGCCGCTTCGAGCAAAAAATCAGCTTGAATTTATATTTAAACGTAGATTGAAAGCAGTGCAATAAAATATATCATGCTGTTTCAATGGGTCATGAATCAATATCATGTTTTGTTGCACCTTGCTCATTTTGATATTATTCAAATTTATGTTTACCGTCAGGATCATAATCATGAGTACAATCTTCAATAGAATAAGCAAGTAATTGAAATGTAATGTGCTTTATTTTGTTGTGCTGTATTCAGCAACATCAATATATAAATCAAGTTTAATAAATGGGAAAAAAAATCAAATACAATTATGGTAGAGACTGGTTTAATTCAACAAGAAGTTAATTTACTTAACCTTTAAGGCATGACTTAACATGAAGAACAACGTGTTTCCACGTTTGTTGCACGTACAATTATATCTAGATGGTGCATCATCGTACTTGTACTTTGAATATCCAATCAGTGTTCGTATTAGGAATTCAATTATAACGCCTACGTTTAATTACGAACGCAATATTTTGTAATTGGTGGATAATCTTGCTTAATGCAAACCGAAAATACTTTGTGAGATACATGTAGCTTATTTTGAAATCTGCTTTAATATTTGAAGAGAAATAAAGAACACCCTACAAGAATTTTCCAATATTTTCAAAATTCATTCTAATTGGTTTGCTTTTGAAAACATTTACGAATGAGGTATCTAATCTTTAGATATTTAAACAATGCAATTAACTTTTGACATTTGTAAAATACTTTATTCATTCTTGAATATGGCAGAAAACCAAATGCTGCTTCAAATTATTTATTTTCGAGAATTTTAGAATGGCAATTGTCGAAAAACGGCATGTCGATAAACCAAATTATGAAGATGACCAAATTCAAAGTGACTTAAAACACTTTGCTTAAAATCAATTTTACAGTAGCATCAGTTAGTGAGAAAATTGCAATATACTATCACTATTACGCACTCCGTTTAATAGAATTATTAATCGCGCTATATTAAAGTACATGCGGTTGCACGCTGCAGACAAGTTGATTATGAGCCAAAAAGTCGACGCATCGGTTAATAGTAAATTAGAGAATTTCAATCGACCGCAGTACAAAAACAAGGTAAAAGTTAAGTTAAGTACAATAACATTGTACAAAGCATCCATTGCAATGTATGTGTTATTTGCAGCTGCAAAAGGAACGTTAATTGAATTTCACCGCAAACAACACACTAATTTAAATCAAATTGATCACCGAAAACAAAAAAAAAACAAAAAAACAAAACCCAAAATACCGTAAACATTCTCATTATTCTGGGATAAAACATTAGCCTTGAATGTGCTCTAATTATAATTACAACATGTTCCTATGACCCTTTGGCGTCGGTATAGCGAAGGTTTTTGGTATCATGACGATAAGTTGTGACTTTTGCTAGTTGTTGGCACAGACGACAATGAAATGTGAAACGCGAATCGGATATAGCAGCAAAGTGCACTTATAGCGACTTATTTGGCCATATGAATGACACGAGCCTGCACATTACGGGTTTGATGCGAAAGACGAAACTTCCTTTCATGGTGGTGTAAAGTCAAGAAACATGCGAAAATTACGCAGTAAGCGCGCCGAAAGTCGATAATATGTCTAGCGAAATTGCCGATGCATCCAGCGAATTCTATTCATGGAAGCAATAGTGACTTGTTTCTCACTAACATGAAACTTTCAGTTATAAATCGAGGAAGGATGGTAAGAAATTATGATAGATCTTACGGTTTGTCGGGTTTCATAGTCAGGTTTTGTTTGAGATTTTACCAAAAGGCAACGGTTATTAAATTGTTTTAGAGTATTGTTGAGTGTGATTACGAAGTGTTTAAAATTATTTGTAAAACGTTTTCGGCATGTTGCATTCTTCAGGGATAATTAGAAACTATATAAATCGGAAACAATCATAAATTACTCTTATACTGAAGAAGGCAACATGCCGAAAACGTTTTAACAAATGAATATTAGTAAGTATTATAGTAAAGTTTTATTATTTATCTTAAACACTTTGTAACCATACTGAACAATACTCTAAATTATTTTATGATCTATGTAAAATAGAAACTTCCGCTTAGAACTTGACTATGAAACCGGACATTACGTTTTGTATCAACCAGATAAGTATGGCTTCACCGTCCAAAAGCACCTGCCTCCCGAAATGCTCCGATGAGCTGCGGGATGGCGCGAAACCTTGACTTGACGACCAAATTGCAAGCCAGATTGAGACTGGATTTTATAATTATAACGGTGAGAGATATTTTTTGACAATAAATGCTTAAATTTAAAACATAGTTCTAAGAAAAAAGCTTATTCTTTGTCTAGCTTAACATCTTGTCTTAAATACTTTCTTTCTAGTTTTTTTTTTTTTTTTCTAAGAAACCACACCTGAATATGATCATAAATATTTTGCATTAAGTTCCCTGATGTACTTTTGCAAACTCTTCGCAGATTCGTGCAGACGCCGACATGCAGTCTTGTAAAGAAAGCTCGCGGCTTTATGTCTTTATAATTGCGTGTCCGTCCCTTGAGCTTTTGTAGAAACACGCAGCCACCCACTAGAGTCAATCTGCATTCAATCGCAATCGAAAAAATGCTCGTAATTCAAAAAATGACACTCTCAAAGGTGTTTTCATTTTCCGATCGAAATAGACCTTTATAAATAGGCCGAACAGATAAGTAACCACCAGTTGTTGTTTAGTAAATTCACTTTAAATTCATTTCTTATTTTATCATGTGAGGATGACTAGACTCTACAGTACTCTCTCTACGATACACTCTACTCAAAGAAAAACAAGAAGGCACGAAACTTCCTCATAGCCATTCATTACGTGCTAGTAAGAAACAAGTTGGGAAATTTTAAAAATCTAAAAAAACCTAAACATTCTCGGTCCACGTTGATTAGCATCTATTGCACCTGCTCCAAGTTCACGTCTTTTTATTATCGACTTTTTTGTGTTTTATTTACATTGCGTCTTGCACAAGCTAACGAGGCAACGCTGTTAGGTTATATGGTGGTAAGTTATGACTTCCTTCGACAGGTTAGAAATTATTTAGGCTCTGTCAATGATTTGTATGCCTTAAACAGATGTGAAAATATACCATATAAAATGCAGTCTGTAAATCACTTTCATGCCATAGCTGCAACAATTAAGCAAATAAAATACACCTTTCTGAGAGGTGCGCATACGTAAATTCATTAAACTAAATATATTTGTTATGCCGATAAAAATTCCCCATAACACTTATTGAAATTCACTTAATAGAACGTTTTTTTGGCATGTTGCATTCTGCAGTATATTCTGTAAATTCTATTAGGTGAATTTAAGTAACCACATTCAACGATACTCCAATTGCCCCCCTTTGCAACTTTTTGGGGGGCTAAGCCCACCATGAGTGGTGGGCATAGAAGGGCAGTGATCCAAGTGCATACGCTCAACAGTGACAGTAGCTCAGCAGAACTCTTGCGCTAACCGTTCGTTGAAAACAGTTGCGTCGGTAACGTTTGTAACTATTATCGTGTTTTCAGTTAAATGCTCGGAGGTGGCAGGGCGGTTTTAACGAATAATTGTCAGTCTTTCTTTCCATTCTTGAACATATTTACAAGTTTAAATATTTTATATTTACATATTTATACATATGTAGTTGTATTTTTTTCTTTTAGAAGTTATGTAATTTTTATTCTTTGGCACTATTGATATTATAATATGTTGAAACATACAGTATTTTCTATGTTTAGTTTTGATAATGCATAAAATTCAATTTGTAGCTCCCGTATTTTTTTTTAAATGGCCTGCCGTCCGAAAAAGATTGCCGACCCTTGCTCGAAATATATTTGGTTGATTTTAAAACATGAATTTACCGTAAAACTGATTGTGTTGTAAACCAATGTATCACCGAATGATTTAATTTTACAACTTGTTTCACTAAAAATATAAAATTTATGTGATAAACACCTTAACAAAACTCAGGGCTCTTACGAATGCGCATATTGCATACGAATCTAGTAGCAAAAGTGATACTAGAACAAATCAATTATCATCAAATCAATACCTTTCAATTTCAACAACAAGTTGAAGCTTTAAAGCATTATTAATAGAATTCTATTCACTTCAGTAAACTCCTTCAGTATAAAATAAATTAAAGTGTTCTTATTTCAATTAGCCAATCATAAAATTAAAACCAAATTCTCACTTTATCTCCCAACTACTTTAAGTGTACCGACTTTGATTGAAGTCAATTAAAGCACTTACGTACTTTTCCATGCTTGTTTTACTATGCAAATGTTCCGGCAACAGCAAATACTAATCACTTCCCATCATAATTACACCTTGAATTATTTCTAAAGAAGGCGCCTTTCGTAATCGCAGCTCAATTCAATTAAATTGTAGAAAAATGCACAACTGTAAATCGATCGCAAGCAGAGAGTATGTTGGCAAATAGTTTGAACGTGATGCCAATTTCAACGTGCCATTAGATGCACTTCCTCTGCTGAGAATCAAGCGGGACTTCCTCTTCCTGTCTTTCACGAGTGGGCACGACACTGGCGAGTGCTAGGCACTTAAAGATGGTTATAACTGTTTGATAACGAGATGTGTGACACGAATAGTAATTACTTACTGTGCATAAAATGCAATTAAGATAGTAAAAAACAGAAACTCACCTGAAACAAACAGAACATAGTATTAGAAATATACAATTAATTCTTCTATTCTAAATTAGAGCTGAGAATTGCAATTTGTTGCAATTATTTGTCATGTGATCACTGCAATTAATGACTCCAATTAAGATGTAACAAGCAAGTAATGTTACATCCGCTGAATATTTGCTAATTGGACTGTGGAAGCAATGTTTCCTGCTTTGAGATATAAACTTACAATAATAATAATTATTACGGCTTTCCCAATCCTGCGGATTATTGTTACCCAGTTGGGTTTTAAACCATTTTCAATGGGAATCAGCACTTTAAAGTGCCTTGTTGTCTTCCACGCCTTCAACCGGGAATCGAGTTCAGGACTCCCAGGTGAGGAGCAAGCACCATACTCAATACATCATTCGTCACTATATAAACTTATAATAATTCTGCTTTCTTGTCTTCTATGCCACTAGATAATAAATTTCTTGTATTCAACTGCAACTTTCCCCTAATATCTAAATATCTATTAAAGCAAAACAAAGTTTAAATCCTTCCTTATATTCGTTCTATGGAGCCAAGTTCGTTCTTAGTTCCACCAATCCAAATAAAACCCTAAACTTGGCCGCCATTACTTACTAGAGCTTCAGACATCCTACATTTCTAAATACAAATATATTTCTACTTTATAAGCCTTGAATTCAAAAAGTTTAAATTTGGTTTCGCACACGTTTTTAACTCTTAACTTCAACTACAAGAAAAAAATACTTTCTCCTACTTATTCAAATTTAAAATCAATGTAACACTGTAACTCGTTTGAATTACAACTCCAATCGCGAGCCAATTAAATGTCAACAATGGCATAGTTGTGACTTGAAGTGACAATATAACAAAAATCGATTATGCAAAACTCTCTCCAATCAACACTAGTCTAGCTGAAAGTAGACACCTTGTCTATCATTCTACTCTTCACTCTCCCTCATTCCCTGGATGCAAGCAGTCTGGCCATTTTTATCACTCCTTCCAACGCACAATTCAGATTCCCGACCTTCCCGAATAAATTACCCCAGCATCATCAGAAAAATGCGAGACAAATGCATCCATTCTGCGTCTAAACTAAGAGTTCATAACATGTCCTTCAAATAACCTCGCAGTTACATTTGCTTCGTTTGTTTTGAAAGCTTTAATTCAATTTTATTGCTATTGTCCAACAAGAACAAGAACACTTACAAAGATTAAATGCAGTTATAAAGGTAATAATAACTCATTAACGTTATGTGCATGCAAATCCTACTTTCAGTAAATGTCTATGGACAAAAAGCAGTAAAAATGGGTTATGTTCAATTAAAATAAATAGGTTTCTTCTAGACCTAGTTCACAATAGTAGGGTTCATCCACATTGTTATTTCCAAATTGCAATCATTATTACACTTTTTAAACCATTTTTTTTTTTAATAAAAAGAGCTTTTGTGAGAAAGAGGAAACCATCCTGTGCTTTATTAGCACCGAGCACACAATATAGCAATTTACCCAATTTCCACACTAACGTAGTTCCCTTTCTTGAATGAAAGTAATTTCTACTTATTCCTTCTCAGATCCACACCTTGGTATAATCGATTGGAAATATCTAGACCAATCAATAGTAGTTAGACGCTAAACGTGTTTTTCTTGGCATTGGGTTAGAATTTTGGAAGACACTTTGTTAGAAATTCAATGAGCAGTGAACGAGACGTGTGAATGCGAATACCGCACAAACAAATCGATAAACCAGTGCAATTCTGCAGGAAACAACATTAAACTATGAGAAAGACGGAACTAGGCCATACCATTCATTCATCATCCGCCGAGTGAAACAGCAAAAACAAGCAAAACTTTCGGTGCTGAAGGGACAGTTCTAACGCAACGCTATACGATGCAAAAACTAAAGAATTCTGCTTCACTGAAATGTTTCAGGAAAGCAAATAAAATTTCAAGTACGAAGAATTGCCAGCACAATATTTAAAACTCAATTTCCAAGTAATAAAAATGAGTTTTTCAATGACATATACGATGGAAAGTGATAAACTCGTGTGTAAATATTAACATGGTGCCGACAGGTAAGATGAAAGGTAGATGTAGATGTAGTATCAAGTGCAACTGGATTCTACCTATTCGAACGTCTCAAAGCAATCCTAGTCGAAATTTCCGACGCACACTAATCGCGGCTAAAAATAAAGAGTTCAAACTGGTGCAGCCGATTCTGTTCGAACTGTCGACTTGTGGAGGGCGTAAAATACTCCTGAGTTCGCGTAGTAAACGACGATGTGACGGTAATTCGTAATCCAATCACTGTGGTGAGTAGTGAGCATGTCTGGAAGTGTTGTCGAAAATTCCAAGTGCTCGGGATATTTCGAATGGATTTCTGGCACTTCAAACGTGCATTCCTAGCTGCTGGTCGTATGTCTAGGAATTTCGTATTTATGCTACTTTGAATTCTACAGTCATCCAAAAACATATCTTCGATTATTGGAAATAAAGATTTTTATTTAATATGGGTTCTGTTCAAGAATAATTCTTGTAAGAACCTACTCCAATAGAGGTCATTTTCTTCAAGTTTGGATTGGAAATGGTTTAGGAACGATGCTGTTGAAAGGTATTTGAAACTTTTGAAGTTTTTAGCTTTTTTAAATTTAGTTGGTTTGTTGCCTTTCAGTGATGTTAGATGTAAGTCAAGTAATAGATCGGAAAAACGCCAAAACAAACATGGCTGTAGACGTAATCAAAGGAAAATTCATTAATGTCTCTTCAAAAAGAAAGAATTTTGTAGAACTGCATATAAAAGAATAACATATAAACAATCCACTACTGTTCACTTTGTTTTCAGAAAATTTACACCTGAAACAAATACCCTAACCTAAAATATAAGCATCCCTAAACATCCTCGCGAATAAAACGGAGAATAATACCCAATTATTAATTCATCATAAATGAAAGTTTGCTCCGATCCTTACCTCTTGAGACTATGATGTTTGCCCCCATTAATCATCACTTTTGGTTTACCACCAATACTGGTGGGCGTCGCTGAGCTGTAACTGGCGGTGGCTGTGGTGGCATCACTAGCAAAACTGCTAATACTGCTCTCCTTGCTAATGGAAGAAGCCGCATTATTGTTCAAATGCACTGTGTGCGTGGTTGTGGTGATAGTGGTGGCATGGTGACCACCACCATTCGACGTAACAAGCGTGGTGGCCGACCGGCCGTTTGACAGCGGCGGCGACAGCGTTAACTGGAGGTGCGCTTTGCCCGGACCAGCCGGCGGCTTCTCGTCCACCGGCAGCATATACGACAACATCCTTGCAAGGTTTTGACAGGTGACTCACGCACAAACAATAGCACTACGAGTAATGAGACATTGTGCTCTGTTGTTACATGTGCAAAAACCTGCAAAAGAAGAAAGATAATTTTAGTTGGTTAGAACTGAATAGAACATTTGACTGTGGCATTTGCATTGTAAGGTTGGCAATTATAGTTACAGCTAAAGTTCACCGATAATTTTGAAACCATCAAATTCATCATTGATGTGAAGAGTTGTTTTCTCTGCACGGTTTTCATTTGTTTCCTTTGTGAATAACGTCGTTTATCTCTCTGTATGTGGTGCATCGTGCGAGATTTTTCGAATTTTAGTTGTTGCTTCTCAGTCTGTGGTTATGCGATTTTTCTCCGCATCGATTTCTACAACTGCGAGCACAACAATTGGCCAACAACCGCTACAGACAGATGAAGAAACTTTCATGAGAAGGCGGTTCGAGCAACTAGCACTTTATTTCTGTTTTTCGTTTTGTTCATAAACCAGTATTCATGATGCATTGTACAGAGCAAAATATCACTCCCACGTAAAAAGTCTCGCATCAATACTAAGCCACAGATTAAACAAATTAATCTGTTTCTGTAAATACTGCAATAATGTTGCACTTTGCTTGAAAAAACAAACCCACTCAAATAAAAAGCAGTTTCTGGGTGCCTCCTTCCCAGCTTAAGTCTAGATGACAGTGAAACAGCATTAATTGCCTGAATTGCATTGTTTCTGTGAAGTTTACGGGTTCTCTCTAGCTCTACAAGCAGAAGCGCACCTAGGGATACAGCTTAGGGTGGCGTTTTACGAGGAACGCGATGTAATAGAAATGGAGGATACAGAAAGATTGCGCGTTCGTGTACTCTTCAGCCCTTACGGCGAAGGTGCATTGACAGTACCACGACGATTGCTATGTCTGCACACCTCTAACAAGAGGGAGCACGTTCATTCCTGAAGTTTTCCGTAAAAAGACGCTGGAAATTCAGTTTGCGCACTGATAAAACTCGGCAGACATCAGTCCTTACTTTTTAGACTATCCAGTTGCTACTAATTTTCATTCGCTTGAGTTAATATTTCCACTTAGATATCCACTTCTTTATTATTTGTTTGTTTCGGTAGTAAACTGTTTAATCTCATTCACCAATGCAAAATATTTACATTCCATTGAGATGATTTTATGATCGGCTGCAAACTTGTAATATTTTTTCACGAGTTTCCCGTTTTTTGCTGGCGCGTTTACGGCACGCGAAGAAAACTCAAGCGTCGCAGAAGCAGAAGTATAAATAGATATAAATATACTGACCTAGTTCAAGTTAATTTACATTACGTGTGAGCACAACATGCAACGACGTGCGAAAGACAGCGAGTTTGAAATTAATTGTAAATTTATTTAATTAAGCCATCTTTATCGAACCAGAATGAGACGTTTTTTTATATGGATACGAGTATGAAGTATATGATGAATTTAGTATGGGGCATTAGTTGAACAACAAAGAAATTTACAGTTGACAATTTGTACTGAATTAACTCAGTAGTTTTATTTTATTGTTCTGTTACTTGAGCAAGAAAGGAAAATATCAATTTGAAAAAATTAATTGCCAACTAATCACAACTAAAAATTATAGTTGTTATAATCACCGTAAATTGGCGTTAAAAAACACAGATTATTCAGATTATTTCCCAAATCACTTGCACTATTCCATGTGTTTAGTTATAATTATTTTTCTTTTCATTATGTTTTCATTAATCTAAACTGTTTAATATTATGATTTAAATTCAAGTGTTTATTTCGAATAAAATACTTAATGATAATCGTATAATCTAAATTAGCAATTATGTTTAGATTCAATTGAAAGTAATAGAACATTGGCACTTCACTTTTAATAAAGTAAACAACATATCAAAGTCATAGTGCTCTATTTAGAGAACATTTTCTCTTGCCTGTTTTATTTTTAGCCAAACTTAAATCAAAATACAAATTCTCAAAAATAATAAACATCAGCAGGCAGCAACTAAATACCTTTATAATTTATCGCCTTCTTATATTAAAAAGTTAAAAACTAAATAACTACAAATTTATATCCATTATAGAATCTGGTTGCAAGCCGCAATCAAAATTAAAGTCACATCTAACTAAAACACAATTATACACGAAAACAAATAAAAATTATTATTTATCGCGCATAGTACGCAGTTGAAACCTATTCTGAATTGTCGTAAATTATTGATAACAACGCATACAATAAATTCTCCTACGCATTGAACTTTTGTCAATTCACGAAGCCAAATTCATAAACAAAAAATGACTTCCAATTCCAATTCGGTTTTCCGAATTCAATACCGGGCAATAAAAACTTAATAGATTATAATTAAATAAAACGGCGTTACCTAAATCAAAAATATTCCGGTATTAAATTTGATTTGTTTCTCTTTTTACACAGTTTAAAACGCATACAAACGTTGCTATTATGTTCATAAATTTTCACTCTACACTTACGATTTTCTCTGTTTTATGTAGTTTGTGGATTGGTTGGTGTAATTAGCCGTAAGGATTTAAGAATTGCATAGAAGTATGATTGAATGTGCTTGTTTGGGTTTTTCATTTTGTTTGCAAATTTAAGGGTTTTCTTTAATCTCGAAATGCTAGTGTTGTATCTATCTTGTTCTTACCTGCATGTGAATGTTCAATTTGTTCAATCGTTTGCAAAATAAGAATACTGTTTGGGAATCTTTGAGAGTGCGCATGTGTTCTTTGTATCTAGTTCAGAAGTTTGTTGAAACACTCAATAATTTCTAGGATTTTATCATAAAAGATGTTCAAGTAACTGCAGCCAGAGATAGCTTTACATAATAAAACACTGTTTTTAGAAACAATAGTATATTAAAACATGTATTACGGCATCGCTGCAAAGGTACGATGTGAACAAAGAGTATCGATCAATTTATGTAAATAAAAGACAACATAAAGCAATAGTGTTGTTCATTAATTAGATAATTTCATTTAATTCAATCTGGTTGTTCACATTGTTAAACTTATGAAGTTTATAAATGTCGAGATTAAGTTTACGCATTTTCATGAGAAGATGCTCCTAATGCAAAAAGTGTATAAACTATATTTACAAGTACAATGATTATACACAATATATAGTATACAACAATACAATAATGATCAATACATTAATTAACTTAATTAAGTAAAAATAAAAAACCAACTTGTTTATGAATATAAACACTTATTTTTAATCTTAATTTAGCGCTTTGTAAATGACAATGACAATTATTGTATCAAATGTGAAAATCTATAAAATCAAATTACAACTTCGATATGACGTGCCAATTAGCAACCTAGCATCTGGCACGAATCTCCTCCTTAAGCGAATCACAATGAAATCTAGATCTAATTAATTATCAATTAAAACTAACTTCAAAGTAAATGACTCAGAGTAGTGTAACAGATATGTTTGACATTAATTCTCTCCTAATTACACGTGTTCTATTCTATTAGCAAAGAAAGTTTACCTAGATGTGAATATGACATATAGAAACACATAAAGATTCCGTGCAATTTTGGTAAGAATTATCATCATCCGATTAAACAATGGTATCATAGTTTTCCATTCAGAATTCCTATATCATGTAAATGAGAGTAGCTTGAGTTCTTTTTGAGATGGGAAGAATATACACAGTTGGAAATTAAGTCTGGGTATAATGGTACGGAAGAAGAAGTTTTATTTCCAGCTCTTGTCTCGCTGGCGTAGAGTGAATGACTGCATCGCTCCAATTCCGCTTCTAATGACACATATTTTACGCATCACGTATCTTCCTACGCTTATTCTTTGAATTGTTTTGTTCGGCCAGGTGAAGATTTATGATGGAATGCTAAAAGTTTATGCGCTTCAATTTAAATGCGTACAATTTAACTAAATGCAGCTTGCTGCAGTCAATGAGATCAGTTGTAAAACCAATTGAATTTATTCAAGCCATCATTTTAAAACCGAAGAAAGCCCACCTACATCGAAACAACAAATCAAAATAAATAACACAATTCCATCGATTTGCGTGGTGAACTTAATGACTATCTAATAAAATTTTATTCACATTCAATTGTCTATGAATCATAGTTTAAGAAATATTTTCTTCATTATTACAGCTATGTTGAAATACCTATTAGTTTTGATACACAACAAGGACGAGTAATAGATTATTCCCAATGTCAAAATCACGAATTCAAAACTTAATTACAATAAGTTGCAATAAAAAATATTGCAAATAAAGTACAAAAGTTATGCAAACAAAGTTGTTGTCTTCTTTTTGGTGTTTGATGCGCACCAATTATTATATCTAGTAGATTGTAGTTTGTTAAATGTTTAAATAATTAGGTGCATTGTGCCGATGATATTAAAAATATTTAACTCTCATCATATTAATATTAATAGCATTAGCTCTATGAATAATTGTTTATTTAAATCGAGAGAAGATTAGAATTTTGAATTGGTGTAATTAACAACGTGTATGTTTGTTATAATGCATAGTTTATTACGTGCTAGTGGTCAGCAGATGTTTGTTCAGCATTAATTGATGTTTGATTTGTGATTAATTAAGACCATGAGTATTAATAGAATAAAATGACAATAATTTATTAATGCTACTATCAGAAATAAGAGAAAATTCTAAGAGTAATTAATAATAACTCACATTTTTGCATTTTGTGCTTTAAAACAAAGATACTAAATGATTAAAAATTGATATTGAATATTCCTTATTTTAAGATAACTAATTTTATTTTTATTCTCACTTGGAATGCAACAAATTTCCCCCAAGCATGAAATGAATTGAAGTGAAGTAATTTTGATAGGCTAAAGTCAAATCTGCAAACCGTTTTCCCCATTTTTTTTTTTACTCTAGTAACTACAATAAATTTGCGAATCCATTTGATGAAATAGCAAACGAATTATCTTAATTAATTGTTAGGTAATCAATTTTAAAGCAAACGTAGCAATTGTATTTGATGTGAAAACCTTCAGATTGACTAAGCAAAGCAATAATAAGTTTTTATCAATAAATTCAATAAAAAATTTATATTATATATGTCAAAACTATCAAAGTAGGTATACTTTATCTTTATTTATCATACTTTAGTATAAAATTTATTATTAAATAGAAAATCATTTAAAAATAGTTAAAATTTCTAGACATTAACCATATTTAAAAAAATCTTTTAGAGTGACAGAAGAAAAGTGTTCCCTTGCTTTCGTTACATTTGTAAAAGTAAATAAATTATTTCTAAAACATGACATCATCGTTCATGATCAATAAACATGTCCAGTATTCAAACATATAACAAAGTATAATGCTAAATTCAAATCAATGCAGGCATTCAATTTTAACCTCAACTCTTAGCATTGAAATAGATTACTCCAATTCTTAGACCTAACACCAATTCTAATATAAACACCTCATAACATTCCCCACATCTACTAAGAATTACAAAGTGATCTAAACAATGCATTCTCCTAAGCATCAAACCACACAGAGGAATAGTCTACACGTGAACCTAATCCAATACGTAGAATTAGCTCGTAGTCTACACACGAGACATATGTATATACAATGTTACCCAACGCACATGCTAGTTATTCTCAGGTAAAACTTATAATTTATGCACGCATGTGGTGATGACTAATAATGCAAATGTTGTCTGCTATTTATGTTACGAAGGACAGCGCCAATGTACGAGTATTACAGGTTTTGCATAGTACTAACTATACTCAGGATTGATTCAACTGTGAGAGACTGATAGACAACGGGATCCCAAAATGGTTGCAAGGGGTTGAATTTAATAACAGGAGAACGAACCCCTCACTGTTACAGACAATGCGATCATATAGAAGAGAAGTAGGGTATATGAAACTTAAATATATATGAAATTTTTTGAATCTCTTAAACTTGGAATGAGATAGGTGAGAAATAGAATTAGTAAAATAGGAATAAAATTAAAATGTTTGATATTACTTTAGAACCTTTTTTCGCTTTTTAGATGACACGTTTTTGGGCCAAATTCGTCAACTAAAAAACGTGGAGATCTTTTCTCTTCTCTTACTGCTTTGTAGCTTCGGGTAATCCTGCTTATGGTTACCTGTCAATCTTTAAGTCTAGGAAAGCTCAAGCCTCTTTGCGTCCTACAAGGGAGGAGGAAAATGCGGAGATCTAGAAGGGAAGTTCTAAAACCAACAGTCGAATTTGTAGCGCATGCGTATTACATTCAGGCGGAATTTGCATTTGTGAAACGGGGAAGATTTCAAATTGCGCATTTCATCCCGTAATTCAAACTACTAGGACAAATCTACATGGATCACATAAAAGTTTGATGAGCTTAAAACTTAGCAATAGAACTCAATGGAAAATAATCTCAAGCGTATTTTACAGAAAAATAAATAAAACCATAAAATCAAAAATAAAGCGTCTCGACATTTACTAATCAATTTAAAATCTAAATATTTGCCAAATTCACTCAATTTTTCTTCTTCTTAAACATATTTATTGTTGCTCTCTACCCCATCTAAAACATTTTGATCTACTATCATTCGTGTTGTTATTTATTAAGAAAGAACTCTTAATAATCCAAGACACTTTATTTCATATCCGTGTTAGATTTTTCGATTAACAAGTTATTTCTCCGGAAGTTCCCTAACACCAGCAAATTGAAAACCCAGCCGTATTGTCTAATTGTGCAATTGGGGGAGCCGAACGTTGTTAAACTGAGGAAATTGCCTTCCGCACATTTCATTTCAAGTTAATCTCAACTCCTCACACTTCGACGTTCCTCACACCATTCGACATCCTTTACACCTGCGTCTGTCCCCCTAGCAACTTGAAGAAAAAAAAATGAATAAGAAGGGTATGTAAAGGTGTGCAAAAGTAAATAGTCTCATATGTGTTTCAGGCTAGTCATATAAGAGCAAACAAAATTAAGTCAAAAGAAATTCAGTACCAACTTAATTGGGATTTAAGGTATCTCAGATGAGAGTTGTACGTAATGGAAAGAGTGAGATTACCGATAATGAGTATTTGCTTCATTATTTCTGTTGTTGTTTAAACTTTATGTGAATTGTCTGTAGTTTTACACTTATAACGAATACACCGTTGACAGTGAGTAAATGTTATAATAATTGAGCACCTGATGAGATGACAACATTATAATGTATCGTGTAAAAGACGCCAGTGACTCAGCATCATGTGAACAGGTTTTTAATACCTCTTATATATTAATTTTTATTTTGTTACAAGAGCATAACATAGTCTTTATTAAAATAATAAATAGTGATTGAATTCCTCCTTAAGAATTACAATTAAGTGATATTCAATACTTTATAATTCTTCTCAATATGTCTAATAACCGCTGGATATTTTGTTAATATTGATTTCGTCTCCGTTAATGAAATGACGTGACAATTATTTAGTCAGTGTTTAGTAAAGTAACAAGCTTCAACTACTTCTTCACTTGTTTGTTCCTGCTTTCAGTGCGAGAGTAAACATGGTTGGAAAGTAAGCAAAGTCTCTTGTAAAATGAGGTAAAAAGTGGTTCTTAGTATGTTCAAATGTACATTTGACATATTCGGTAGTTCTAATTATTCGCTTTATAATTCGCTATAAAATGAGTTATTTGATTATGTACCATAAAAATAATGATAGTGAAAATTGCTAATACTTTTTTGATTATTTCTTTAGAAAATATTTGGTGCAATATCTTAAGGCAATATCATTAATAAGCATTATATAAAACAATGCAATCAGGTAAATCTGGCCCAACTTTTGATAGATTCTTCATACCGATATCTCATAGATCATCAAATAAATTCAGAGTGACGACTAAATATAATCAAATAGACATTTTCTCTCATAAATCTACCTGATACACTCAAATTTTAATTCCCCTTGAATAGTTCTCCATCAGTAGGTGTTGTAGTTTGCAAATATCACCAAAATATAAAAGTACAGTTTTGCATAAACCTTGTTTATGTTTTTCACCTTGAAATTAACAATTTATATTTTATTTATTCCATAACTTTTACCACAATCTACGCTTTACACCTGTTTGTTATTATTAATTCAACCTGTATATTTAACGTTTCAGAAACAAATACTAATGATAATGAATGTCACTTTAATTTATGATTGTTCAAATCATACCTAACATAAACCATCATTATAGAAAATACATTTCAAAAACTAATTGTAACACAAAGACAACTGATCGTATCGTTTGATTGGTATTACACATAAATGGTGATGAGATGTTATTGGTATTATCGCCACTGCTTCAAACTTTGTGAAACTATTACAAACTTGTCCGAATTGCAAGCCTAACTGAAATTAGATACTAGTGTGTCTAAACCATTTCTGTTTCATTTAGCAATTGGTCACAATAAAGATAAATTCTTAAAGAAGAACAATTATTATTAATCTAATAAATTATAAGACTTGAACCAAGATTGATCGCCCAATTCTTGGTGTGTCACCAATTTCACCAACCTGCTACCAACCCATTCCCAATTCTAATCAAGGCTGAAGAACTAGATGGGATTGTTGGCTATACCTTTCTCATTGGAAAGAGGAAATACTATATTAAATTTAATAAATTATGAGAAATTCCGTGAGAGATTCCAATCAGTTTCATTTACTATCAAGATAATTATTTCTAAATTAAGTTTAGCATCATTCATATTGATACAATCTGTTCAAATCTGTTCAAATAGTAAGCTGTAAAATAAATTTCTATTTTTAGCATTGATGTTAATTATGTTATTAATAACAATGAATCAATTTAAAATTTATGTTATCAGCATTATCTGTCGTAACTAAAGCCAAACAGATAAACAAACAAACTATAGATATTGACAATCATTCAAGTACATATCTCAAAGTGTCTAGATCAATACTAAGAAATTATAAGCCCATGTCAATTTCTAATTGTTAGTTCAAATTATAAAGTTTAAATTGAACTGAATGAAAAACATTAAAACGAAGCTCAAATATTTAAACACCTGCTGAATACATTTCAATTCCATCAGCCTCAAACAAACATTCTCGAAATGCTCTATTAAAACCGATGGCATTATCGAGTCATAGAGCTCAGCATACCGCGCGTTATTGAAACGAAATTGCTTGAAATTGTGCTAAACCATGGCGTGCATTGATGAAACAAACTTTGCCCTTGACATTGCCGAACACTGCCCTGCGCGCAGCCCATTTATTGTTTATTGCGTTGTGGAAGGGGTTCGAGTAATCGATGTGGACCTAGTGGTCATACCGATGGAGCAATATTGATTAATGAGCATGATATTAATGTAGCTGGAAGCTTTTCTGGTATTTCAATCACAATGAGAACACTTGAACGAATCAAAACTACTAGTCAAGTTCACATTTAATCTTTCAATGATCGGAAGAGTTGTACAAAAAATTATTTCAAACATGTACAACATTCTAATAATAAGTTACTTATCGGAAGCCATACAAATCAGTACTTTATGAACTTTCTAAATTCATTTACAATTATTAATGTATACCTATCTAAAACTATTTAAGTCATGAGGCAGTGGTAAAATTGGAAGCAACGTCAGTAAGTGCGTTTTCTTTTCGGAGATCGATCGATAAAAATGTTCTATTTATAAAGTGCGCACACTGTTTGGTGCAGTTGGTAATCATG
>JAODIE010011492.1:0-31022 GCA_027575565.1 Diploeciton nevermanni
AGGGGACTGGATCGACCGAAGGGGATGGAAACTTGGAACCGGAAGGCGGCAAACGCTATAAACCGGAGATATATATAAATTTCATATGCTCATTTCAATTATTATCGCTTAGTTTAAAAATGATACCCGCTAATATATTTCCGAAAAACTAATAAAAGCCTCACTCCTTCAGACACTTTAAAATGCTTATTACAAATTATCGACTATTTTCGGTTTGATATATTACAAATACTATTTCTTTTTATTAATTTCGTAGTCCCTTGTGTACTTACTAGGGATAATTTGACATATATTAAGCATATAATAAAAAAAATAATTATCTTTATTTTATTATATACATGTTATTCGACATGTAGAAATTAAATACATCATAACATTAGCAAAATTCTTTTTGTTCCAATTTAAGATTTTAGTTTGCATAACCAAAACATGTAATAGTCTATAATAGGTAGTTTATACTATAAACTATATATATATATATATAGTAGTATATACTACTATATAGGTAGTTCAATTCAAAGAACTCCCACGAATACTTTTGTTTATGTTAATAAATAAATCTTCAATTAATGGGTATGGCCAACAATAATATTGAAGCAATGAGCAAACATAGTGACTTGGACTGTGTTATTATTAAATTACAGAGCTTCCGACAAACTTCAAAATAAATTTAAGATATTAAGCCTGAATAAGCCTCTCCGTAAATAGCATATACAGAATAAATAAATAAAAGCGACAACTAATATACATTAGAAATAAAAATATTCCTCAATATTCGTTTTATATCCAGATTATTATAATTACTTTGCTCCAATACACTTACATTATTCTTAAATTTCTTGACTGGATATGCAGCAAAGTATTAGATTTTTAAAATTTACAAAATTTAATGTAAAATAACAAACCCTTACGTCCGTGTTTACTTCTGAATTGCTCCTCACATAGTCATCACTTTCATTGTATATAAATAATAATTATATATTTGAGCAAGTAAACTCGATCGTATTAAAATTTATTTTAAGTCATTTTCTAAATTTCTTGCTAATTCTACAAGAATAATATATTTTTAGCTTGTGGCAGGCCCATATCTCTTCCAGTATTGCTCTGATTGTTATTTTGAGCCATATGGCTGGAAATACTATTTCCATTTATTTGAATAGTACCATTATACCCGTTTTGGCCATTGAGATGATTATATCCATTACTATATATTGAATAGTTTCGATCATGAAATGATTTTTGGCTATAGGGTAGAATTGTTTCTTTTTGTTGCTGTTGTTTTGCGTCATGTTTGGCCTAAAATTAATAATAAATAAAAACATTTCATTACAAGAATCCAACACCATCTAAACATTTCATTACAGGAATCCAACACCATCTAAACATTTCTTCAGAAATAATACCAACCTTGTTATAATACAAAACACCAAATATGGCAAGTAACATACCAAAAATATTTGTGTATGTTACAGGATTTCCAAGTATAAATAGGGACACGGCAATCACAAATATTCGTTTGCTTGCATTCGCTACAGCATAAGTAAGTGGTGTAACAAATGATAATACACTAAAGGCAATAATGTTTTGCAAGAAATTTAGAACCCCATCAGTAAACAACAGTAGCAAAATTCTTGTATCAGATAATGCCTAAAATAAAACAATACGAGTTAAATATGAAATGTAAAAATAGTAGTAAATTTTACCTCAGATGCATGGGAATAAAGATTATACATATCAAATATTAACCATATAGGTAAAAACATAAATAATGCTAGTCTCCCTAAGAGATGTAGTAAGCGTAAATGATGAACTCCAGTGTCATGCAACACCTTCTTGGAGAAAATGTGTTGGAGTGAAAATCCCATAGTAGCACCAAGAGCACTGAGCAAACCAATCATATCAAAACTAATCTCTGTGACTGTTGCTACAGCTACACCAGCAATGATTGGCACCAAACTTAAGTACACCTTTAAAGTTTGCTTTTCTTTCATTATCACTCTAGCTAAAATTACAGTGAACAGTGGCATTGTTGCCTTGACTAAAACAAAATTCAATTAGTAAGTATTTAGAAAGAATTATTAAATAAGAAATACCTGTATGTGCATAGGACACAGGAACCTTCCAAATGCTAACATGTGAAAATACAGATGCAAAAAACTTTCCAAAAGCTAGTGGTATAATCAGTTTAAAGTAATAATCCCATGATATATCTACGTATTTTCGAACCCCCATCAAGTTAAATAGTGGCCCACTGTAGACGGTGATAGAAAGAAGTTGGACCATCGTCATCGTCATGGGATATGGAAACTCGCTAAGGACCATCTTTCCAATGACATTGTTGCTGGAGCTGACGGCATACCAAAGCAGACATAGGACTAGCACAGAAAAGACGTCCTTCGTCTGCTTTGAACTGCGTTGGGGCCCAGACATACTGGTGCTTGGGGGTGCAGATTTTAGATGCACCAGCTGGTCCTATGTTTTGGTAGCCCGGATTCAACGTGTACACCACCACCACTATTTGAACAGAACCGGGCCGCGTGCCCATGCCCACTCAATATCCATCTTGGCGCGAGTGAGTGAAAGTATGTTACGTCGTGTTTACTGCATCATACAAACGACGCAAGGTAGATAGAGCTCAAAATACGCATGCGTAAATATTATAAAAGTTTTCAAAATGCCAGCTAGCATAATTAAAACCGGCGCAAAATTCTAGTCTACTAGAATTAAGTTTACATTTCATTTTGAACTTAATTAGCTAAGGCAGCTTATCGGCTAAGATGTGCTTAATGTAACAGTAACAGCAAAAAACAGCAATCTATGTTGCTTTGCTTCCCCTCTAAGAAAGCAACATTTTTAAACCGTTTCAATAAGATATTTTTTTTATTATGTTGATATAAATTTGCTTTAACACCTACTAATTATTCATTTATATTACGTTTTTGGGTTCTTTAGTATAACATAGTCTCATAATTCTTAAAATACCCATCCCATCAAAGAAAACAACCGACCTTTACCCAAACCTTTCTATTGACCAACAAAAACCTATTTAAACAAAGAATAAAGTAAACTCAAACTGAAGAAGGCAACTAACTGAAAACGCTACATAAATAAATAATTAGTAAATGCTAATGTAAATTTATATCAACATAGTGAATAATAAACACTTCGCGACTATACTAATCAATACACTAAATAAATTTTTCCCAAAAATAATCTATAACATCATTGATAAAAATAATATAAATTTCAATACAGTATATATGAATGCATTTTATCTTTGGAGCTTCACTATTGTAGTCAACATATTTCACTGTTTCTTTTTGATCAATTCCTCAAAATCAAATTTCTAGTAATGGCCATGTAAATAATAACAATATCATTACACCGTTCGACAAATAAAAACAAATTGATCTACACTAATTTCTCAATATCTCCGTTGACTCCAAAGTTTTCGCCTAAAATCGCGTTTTTTCACAATAACGGACAAATGGTGTCACAATTACTTAGTTTTCGCAAATAGATTTTCTTGAGGGTTAATTGTCGTACTGGCGTAAGAAATGCAAAATAGGATAATCTCAACTACAAGTGCTCCAACATTTAAGTCAATTTACTGGGTAATAATTAGTGTAATATGCAAGGTTATTTAATGGAAAATATAGATAATGTGCTGACTCGAATACTATGAGTCTATTTTCGACTCAATAGACCCAAGCGTCACAAAAGCTGAAATATTCTGTTTTGGCACGAGCCAAGTTTCGAATAAAAATCGAATAAAATTTATTATAAACGGCTTCTTTATTTTTCATCATTTAACATAACACAATTCCTCACTATATAACGTAATAAAATCAAATAGGAGGCTCAAAATTATCCGCTCGTGTCTGTATTGAAAAAAGCTCATTTTCTGCTCTTTCTTACAGTCATTTATGCAGATCGAACGTGCATACGACGTATATTCACCAACACGTTATGATTAAACTATTCAGACTAGCGATGAATTCATTAATAGATCACAAACGATCTGTGCTATCCTCTACCCACATATAACGTTGAAATGTTGATTTATACATCTTCTCATATTTCACTATTATGGTCAAAGTTCCTACATACTGAGTAGATCATCGGTAACACATCCTTAATCAAATTAATAATTGCTGATATTAGTTGGTTGTAAGCTTTTACATTAAATTAATTCTTGTCACATTAACAATAATTATAAATAAACAAAATGTGGGTTCATTTTTAATGATGATGCATTTTCAAGTATGCATCATCAAAGAGCTCCAATTCGTGAGTTAAATAATTGGCTTTGTTCCGCAAAACCTTTGCCCGATTGCCTGCAATATCCAATGAATTTACATGCTTCTCAAGTTCTTTGAGGTGTTTATCCATATCAGTTGTTGATTCGTCAACCAGATGACATAAGCGTGCAAATGTGCCCGATAGTTCCTGCTGTACTTGATGGCTGCAATTTGCTGAAGTGAGGTCAACAATCATACGAAGCTTTCTAGTAGCATGTGCGACGTATTGTTTCTTAAACTTTTTCTCCTTTGCTTTGTTAGTCCATGTAAGCCGCTCATATAGATACAGGCAAGAATAAACTGCCCCAGTTACGGCAATAATTCTCCATCCTATCGTCTTCATTAAGAAACCAGCTACAAGGAGACCTCCCATGGTACCTTGGGAGCTAATTCCAGCTACAGCAATGCGACTAAGCATTGACCAATCCTCTGCAGATACAGTACTTGGAGCGTAGTATAATCGGCCATCAATTTCCTCATTCGGGGTTGATGGTATAACTGCGTGATTATTCGGACTGTCCTGTTTGCCTTTGAGAGAAAGGAATGAATTCCCGGAACCTGTAAACCTCTGTATCAGCGCGGTAATGCCCCATGAGAACCGAAATTCCAAATCCTCATGAAAATCAGCACATAAATTGTCACAATTTAACCTATAGAGAATTTCAAATGGCTGTCGCCTGGGGAGTATTAAATTGGAAGCTGCGCGTTTTTCAGAAGGAATTAGAGTTTCCATTCGTTCGGTCATTTCTCGCTGACTGGATTCCATATTAAGTGCTAGTGCTGTTGAAAGCCTCGCGCGTAAGTTAGATCCTAAACCTGCCTCCACATGCATATGTAACTCCTTCTTGTAGACATTCAGAACAAGTGGCTCTGGATGAAAAGGTAGATTAAACTCATCCAGCAGATTACTTAACCGACGAATTTCTTCGCTTAGAGCCTTGGAGACACGTTGCTCTACATCTTCAACCATGTGATGGATCTTCTGCTTCATTTCTTGCGTTATAATCATCAATTGTTGTTCGGTATAATTAATTTTTTCTTGTAAATCTTTACGATTCTGGAGCTTTTCTTCTTTTAATTTCAGCGCATCGTTGTATAGTGTATCAAGAACATCTCTCAATTCAGTAGCTATTAGTTTGCCGCGTTGGGAGTGTTGTTCAAACTTCGTTTTCACTGCGGACTTGGAGATACACTCTTCAAATTTCTTTTCAAAATCTTGAAACTCTAGATAGCGGTTTAAGTATCCCTCAGCATGTGCCACGGTTGGACTTTGCCCTTGTTCAGAGAGTCGAGTCATAAGAGCTTCCTTGGCTGATATAAAGAAAATTCTGTGGTTTGCTTCATCTAGACTGCATACTTTCAACTCGTTTACTAAAAAATCAACGGCACGTTCTTGGTGTTGTTTTCTCACCTGAAAATAAAATCAAGTCTTAATAAATATATTAATTATCCTATATAGTTAGCACAATAATAATTATAATTAATTTATCCATGACATACACAGTCAACTCACCTCGGCTTGTTCATCGTATTGCTTTGAAATACAAGAAATAGTTAATAACTATTTACTCATTTGTTGTAAGCAAGAAAAGCCGTGTAGGTGTAAATAATATTTATTTGTAAATAATAATTGCTATAAGCAAAAATTTAATTGCTTGCACTCACCTGATCCAAAAATTCGGGTTCGTTTGCAGAAGCGTCCCATCGATTGTTTAATATGAAAATGTTCGGTTTAGATAATCGTGTCGATACTTTGTGGAAAAAGTTTTTCTCCTGTCATTGCAAGTAAAGAATATGAAAAATATATTAAAAACTTATTATAGAGAGACTTACAGTGACCATTAATGTTGATTCAGCATTAGCGACCAAAACAAAAACATCAGCGTCGAGGCAGTGTTTGTCAATCCATTCATCTAAATTTGGAGTCACATCTACGCCAGGCGAATCAACGAATACAACGTCATCTCTAAGCAAAAGGCACCGACTACGAGGCCAGTATACTCGCACCATTTCGCTTTCCTTCAACCTTTCTTTGCACAAAGCATGTGCAAGTTGTGAAACAGATTCGACATTATATTGCTTATCCGATCCTTCAAGAACAAGATATGCTTCGTCGTTTTGTGATCCTTCCACCTACCAACATATAAACATTATATGCATATCAAAATAAAATCAGAAAATACCTTACTTGAAGGAAACAATTTGTCGTATGGCCAATTCCACTAGGTAGAATTTTATCTCTTAGCATCGCATTGATAACGGAACTTTTGCCATTAGATGTTCGTCCAAAAAATGCCACTTTCATGTGATCTCTTGTGAGCACGTCGCGGATGCCATGCACTTTGGCAACAAATTGTTCTGCCTCATGTACTTTCTTTTCATCAAGAATATGTTGTTCTTTCTCAATATCTAAAATACAATGATTTAAAATTTTGCATCAACCAGTAATTTGAATAATATATAATTTACCGTGCATGTATTGTACAGCGTCCTTTACATAATCTTCAATTTCAACAAAAATGTCATTAATTTTCTTCTTTGCCCTGACAAAAATCTGTAAAGGCGAATTCTCAGGGGTGGACCGCACAGAGCGATGATCTGCCATGGACAAGGGGCCGCGATTATGTGGACCATCGCCTGACATCATCGACACAGTGCGATTTAAGTAAGCTGCCATCGTGCTACGGCTTGTGTTTAGGTGTACACAACAGACAAGGATCTAACATGCGGACAGCAACTGAAACAAATAAAAAAAAATTACAACCAATCTAAATTTCTATTGTGTACTCTATTTGGCTTCTAATTTTTTTTTTATAATAACAGAAGGCTGTAGCAACACTCAAAATGAAAACAAAGCTGTGGCAACATTGATAAAATTAAATATAAACCTGTTCGTTTCGACGGCTCATTTTTATGCTTTTTATGCATGGATGCCCTGGGCCTAACCTCAAACATATATAAACATTTAAGGCAAGAGCTGCCATCACCTATATACATACAAATTCAATTACGGGACTTACCAACGAATATACTTGAGCAGCCGATGTTGCGATGGGTAAGACAATTATTAGAGAATCTAACGTTCTCCGCAATAAATCTTAAAACCAAAAATAGATATGATTTGCACCTTAAAGTCTGGCACGTTGACAATAATCGATCTGCGACACTGAAGTCAACCGCATTTTTTTATGCCTAGCAACTAATGTCTTTTGTTTGCAACTATTGGATGATTTATGGATATAAAACAATACTTACATTTAAGAATACGTTACGTAAGCCACGCACGGATTTAACACCATTTATTCGGATGTATTCACTACACGCATTACCCAAAGCCGCGAGAAAAATCCGTCAATGATCATAAGATCATTTTGACAGCGTAACTTGGTTAAAACACAGCGGTCACCGCGGTCACAGAGATTTGCTTGACTCATTTTCACGAAAGTTTTTCTGACCACGTTCAATAAAATAAAAATCCAATTATATATATAATTTAATATTGGCAAAATTCATTATGCTACATGTTTAAATATTTTCAATCTAATTAATTCTTCACAATCACTTCTTGGTAAATAATGCAATGAATCTTTCTGAAGCAATATTATTGATCCATCTTTTAATTGGTATTTTCCATAATCAACTAAACAGTTTACCTGAATATACAATGATTTTGGTGGTTTTAAATCAACTCCTAAATTCATGCCTTCCTCCCCAATTGTTCTCATATACTTTGTTAAACTTGTAGAGTAATTATTTAGCCATGCAGATTCTGTTGAACTAATATTAGCTTTTATATCTGGTGGTAAAACACTACCAAACTCCCAGCGCATTTGTCGCAATCTTTTAATTCTGTTGTAATGATAAGCAATAAGACATCGAACATTTCTCTGTATTGCAGTGTGTCTTATTCTAATGGCTGCAAGTCCTCCACCTTCTGCACCAAGAGTTTGTCTGCAATTCAAATCAGTCAAATATTATAAATATATAATGCAACAAACAACTTACGCGTCCTCTTGGTTCTCTTCTACAAGTGCTCTAATTTCTTTAGATATTTGTTCCACTAAATCATTCTGTAAATATATAAACATTGTATTGAAAAATTAATAACCTTAGATAATTGCGTACATTATATGCTGGTAAATTATCTTTGTTCCTTTGAACTTCTTTAATCAATTCAATCGCTTTTTCTCCAAACATTATATAAAGAGATTGTTAGTATAACAAATCGAAAATACAGTATACTGTAATTATGTATTTGTTACGTTATAACATGGTTTCGGACCAAATCCAAACAATACAGCCTTATAGGGAGGGGGTAGCGATATTTATTTAACAAAATAGATATATTATGTTGATAAAATTTTACTATATCACGTAATTTTAGTCACTTGTTAAAACGTTGAAGACATGTTGCCTCCTTCAGTATGGATACTGAATGAAATTAAAACAGTATGAAATTTTATCAACATAATGAATCTTAAACACTTCGTAACCATACTCAACAATACTATAAAATCGATATATGTGAATCGGCTATTTTTTATTTGGCAACAGCGTCCCACAAAAATGTAACTTTTTCCGACAATTATTATTTTTATATATTGATCGCAATTCTTTTTATAAAAGACTGTGTAAACGGAAGAAATTTTTATTTAAATTTTCTAAATATAATTGTACAAAAATAACTATTTCTGCTAGTATTAGAAATAAAACATGTTATCTAAGATATAAGCAAAAAAACATTTCCAAAATAGCTATAAATTTCTTAATTTCTAAACAAAGAATTTTAATTTATTTTTTGAAATTTAATTTAGTAATTTTAAACCAAACGGGCAATGTGGTTTGTTTGGTCCCTTGTTAGATTCAGTGCTGTCGGTACATACTGAATTGGTGAAATTGAGTAGGACGGTTTATAACGGATAAATAATTCAATCTTGGCAACCAATTTAGCACAATGCCTACTTGGCGTCATTTAAAGTGATAATTTCTTGACCTTTCAGTTAAAATACAAGACATTGAGTTTACAATTGCATTTTAATACAATCAGAAATAATTTTCTTTCTTTAGGTTATTGGTTCTTTAGATATTTATAAACATTATGCATTTTGTAATTAGACGACAGATACAACAAGTAATTCTCTTAACGCCACCATCTTTATGATAATGTGACAATTTTGATAGTAATGGCACGTTGTTGCGTATCGCACTTGTTTTTAAGATACTGCAGTGCAACAAGTATACAAGCAGAGACAAGAGGTTGAGTATAGTATAAAAGCATTCCAATTTAAGAGAAAGTTAGATTGCATTACAAAACAATGAATGTTTCAGGTATAACTTAATTTCTTACTTGTAGTTAAAAGTAATATTCTTATTTTTTAGGCATGAGGGTACCATACAATGATCGTGCCAGGTTATTATTGGAAGACAATTTACCATCCAAAGATCCAATAATATGGTTTGAGAAATGGTTTAATGAGGCCAAGAACAGCCCTGATGTAATTGAACCTAATGCAATGTGTTTAGCAACTGCAACTAAGTAAAATCAATACTATTGTGTATATATTTGCACATAATATTCAACAGTAATGTTTTAGGGAAGGAATACCATCAGCTCGCATGATTCTATGTAAGGGTTATGGTAGGGATGGTTTTAAGTTTTTTACTCACTATACCAGTAGAAAGGGCATGGAACTGGTAATTATAACCATTATCTGTAGATTTGTTTTACATACAATTTACTTAAAGGAAGAGAACCCAAATGCTGCATTAACATTTTTCTGGGGCCCCTTTAGCCGGTCGGTCCGCATTGAAGGCAGTGTAAGCAAGCTTCCAATGTCTGAAGCAACTGATTACTTTAATAGTCGGCCGTATGCAAGTCAAATTGGGGCTCTTTGTAGTGATCAAAGTAAGCCACTGGCAGGACGACAAGTGCTGGCTGATAAAGAACATGATTTGAAATCAATATACAAAGAGGGTCAAGTACCCAAACCACAATTTTGGTACATTTTCTAGCAATTTTTGTTTAAAACTAGTATGAGCATTTTGAGTTGTAGGGGTGGATACATTGTTCAACCAAAATCAATTGAATTCTGGCAGGGGCAAACAGATCGAATTCATGATCGTATCAAATTTTTTAGACCCCAAGCCGATGGGACGCCAGATAAACTATTAGGCCATGCTGCTGAAGATGGATGGATGTTTGAACGTTTGGCACCATGAAAACTGTTACGTTTGTTAATATTTTCAATGATAAAGTTTAAAAGATTTTCTTAATAGCAAGTTTATTTTGGTGCCATTATGTATGTTTTAGTTTTATTAAAGTTACTGTGCTTTAAATCTTAATGCAATAATTTCTCGTTGAACTCCTTCCCCATTTTGCCAAATCTTTTCAATGGCAAATATATCATCGGCTTTAATCATATCTTCAAAACATTGAAGGTTACCTCCAATTCCAAAGTAGCAGGTTTTTGCTGCTAAATATCTGTAATTTTATTAATATGAATAACATTCCAGATTTGATGTACATTTTTGCTTACACAACACCAGTTTTCTTAAGTCTTCTTTTAAATACTTCATTAAGTTTGATGTAATTATCACAGTTGTAAATAGTTTCTGAAGTTAATATGCAATCAAATAACTTTTCATCCATATCAAAATCCATTGATGTTACATCAATAAATGACTGCCAATCCCCTGAGTAAAATCGACAATCTTTAGGTTTATCTTCATCTTCTCTATTGTTGAGTAGAGTATTGGGAATGGTGACATATTTTAAAACTTCAACATTCTAGCAGAGAATAAAAAAGGTTTTATTATATCAATTACTACACTTATGCTTATACATACATAGTCTTGAAAATAAACCTTTGCACCTTGCTTGTATGCAAACAATCCTAAGATCCCTGCACCACATCCCAAATCCAGAACTTTTTTGCCATTAAAGTTTACCTCTTTTTGAAATAAATATGTTAATAAATCATATGTACATTGCCAAATTTTTAATCCTCCCTCATATTCAGCTGGCACTAAATCAGAATGCTTTTGATCAGCTCTAAAAATGGAATTTTCATCATTTCTTAACTTGCGAATAATTTCAGCAACAATTTCAGTTGATACATGTTTAATTGCAAATTTATCCTCAAGCTCAATTTGCAAAATATATTCATTATTTTCCTCAAGCAATTCAGGCAAGACAATGTTGTTACCATATTTTATTTCTTCACATTCTTTCCATTTTTGTAAATTGTTTTTTTCTGAATCTGAAGATGTAAATGATAGAATGCAATGTTAATTTTATCTTGTTAATTACCCATTGTGGATTCTATATTTGCTGCTTTGTCATCTTCAGAGAAGCAAAACTTAAACATTATATAAAGATATATATTTATATTTCAAGTGTGAAGTATATCAGAATCGGCAAAAATTAAACAATCCAACCTAAACAGTTACCAATGACAATCACTATAATCACAAATTCTCAACCTCGTGGAAAGGCATGTTTTACAATTCAACAACCCAACAGCGTACCGTCGCGTACGCATTGCTGAAAAGCTAACTTCAAATTTGAGTGAGCAGTGTTGGTTGTCTAGTTTAATCCAATTTTAAATGTTTGAATTAAAAAACAATGTTTTATTTATTTAATTATTTATTATAAGTAAAGATCTTTCAGCAAAATTCTTATTCCTCGATGTTACTTATATGCCGGCAACGGTTGTCATATCTTAAAAACGTATAATCAACAAAAATTAAACTTTCTTTTCAAAAACTAAAGTTACATATTGGTTAACAGTAGTATCATAGCTATCACTTTCAGACCTGACACATATTTCGGCGCGTGTAAAACCAGTGCCTTTCAAGTCAGTGCTTGAATCTCGAACTTGCGCCCGGATTCGATGTCCAAAGTGCACATTCAACTCCGGGATGCATACAGGAGTGCCATATGGGATACCTAAATCTGGATCCATAGATATAGTTACGTATTGATTGCGATCATCCATAAAATCCTAATCAAATTTTAGACTTAAAGACATTGTGAATTAAATTGTTATTATTATATACCTGTAGTGTTCGTAGTTTCTGCCCTTTTCTATCTTGAAATGCATTTTCGTGTGAATCGTCATCAATATCTGGATAGTACGCAGTTAAACTAACATTTTCATATCGTTTTCCAATGCACTCCAGATTAATTTCTAATACGTTAATGAAGTTAATGTGTTAAAATGAAGAAAGAGATTAGTTGGAACTTACCGTTATCAAAAATGCAAAAAGACAATTTGGCCAATATAACCAACAATAGAAATTGAACTAAGATCTTCATCCTGATCTAGTTTATGTATAAATTATTGTACAACTAAAGACATGTCATTGAGTAATTGGTTCAACATATATGAAAGTAGCAAACGTTCGCATTTTTAATACTTTATCTGCATAAATTGTGCTCATAATAAATTTTTATGCACTTAAAGCAAGTCAAGTAAGTCAATAATAAAACCAAGCAGTACAGTCTGTTTTGCAATGAAAAAATGTTTTGCATTGTCTTTGTTGATTTTTGTTTAAATTAAATTGTAATTCACTTGCTTTCTCATATAAGTTTTCGATTATATTCTACATCAAATTAACATAAGGGTAATTAATTAATAAGTAATTTTGTGAAACTTTTGTTTAAAATAAATAATATATATTTAAACAAATATGTTCTTGCTCTTCGTTTATATTTAACGAACATATATTCAGTTTTGGCCACGGCCAAATTGGTCACATTGGGCTGCATGCTGCAACCCTAACCACCAAATTTACTACATTTGGTTTTGTGCAATTTTTTTGTTTCTAAACTTGAAATAGTCACTCGCTGGCTAGAAATTTGTGATAGATAAGTATGCTATTTAGAATACGGGGGTCTATTTTGCAAACTTCAAGTAAACGTATTTTTCAAAGAATTAAAAATGTTAGATCCAGTGTGCTAAGCTGAAAGCAACCTATCATCAATTTTCTAAAATTTTTGTTTGTTTTGTAGGATAAGAACTTATTGAATTAGCTTTGTATATATTAAATTTGCATTTTCAACTTACAGACATTTTGAATTTTACCCAGTTTATTTAACTAATTTATAAAAATAAGTAGTGCTCATGATAATCCAAAGATGTGTTTAAAACTGCACATTACTTTAAACATGAACAAAATAAATGAAAAATACCAATATACGCAAAAATACAATAGTTTATCATAATTAAGACTATAATAGGTATTCTGTGTTGGTAAAATCGATTAATCAATAACAGGCTATTATGTTAACGATATTGTGTCGACTATGAGTCTATAAACTTCATATAAAATGAGACAAGATAAATTATACTTTTATAATGCATTTGAATGTTTATAAATATAAAGTAAATAATTTATTTGTTTTGTTTACTTGCAACTATATTAATGTCTCTTATTAAAAAGTTACTCTGTTTTCTTAATCTTTTGTATTTTCTATTCCCAAATACTATTTTGGTAGAAAATGTTGATATCTAATTGATATAAAAATAAAATACCTGATATTGGTATTGGTGTAAAATAACTTTCTTAATAGAAGTATTGATATTAATTTTTCTATGCAACAAATTTTACCTTTATTAAAAAAAAGGAAGAAATTAACTGCACTTGGTGTTATGTTCCCAATTCAAATAAATGATGAAATTAATGATGAAAAATAAATAACACGAAATAAGAAGAAAAGTAATGTTTCATTTAAGACACAATAAATAATTTTAATTATAAAACTATTAAAGATAAAAAATTTCGTTTTCACTCATTTCTTTATATTAACTGATAAACTGATGTCTCTAACAACAATTCTAATGATAATTGCAAAATTTATAGAATGTTTTACGAAGTAACAACCAACTTTTGTCTCTAAAATAAAAATTAACATTTTACAAAAATGAAGGCTACTAGATTAATTTGAGCAACACTATAGCATACAGAACATAAGATTTGTCAAGCGCTGTTAATTTCATTTATTTTTATTAAGAAATAGACTTGAAATTAATTGCAAAGTTTAATTAGAATGTTGCATATCAACAATTTGTTATTTGATACTGAGAAAATACGTGAAAACATAATTTGGTTATGTGTGTTAGTTTTTCACATTATTAACATTTTTTTCCCATAAAATTTTAGTTTAACGAAAAGAACAAACATTTTTAAAATGCTAAAATCGTTATAATTTATTTTATTCTGAATAAATATTTAAACTACTGATTACAATGAGTCATTATTTTCTTTACAATATGTTGATACGTGTGGTAATTAGCTTGGGTATAATACCTCACTTATAATATAATCTTACATTAAAGCATATTTGCATATTTATACGACACTCGTGGCTTTCCTACCACAACCTACCTATTGCGTTGATTAGTCTTGAAATCATGCAACCACTGAGAATATGCCAAAGAGTTGATAAGCCGCATACTGGGCAAGCAACAATTGTTGGTAACATTATCAACTACATTTTACAACTAGTTTGTATGCAGTACAGTTACAATCGGGTTTTTGAAATGTCATCATACGTGGTTAAACCTGCAATTATTTCCCTCATGTGTTTGGGTGTATGCGGGTATTGGATGTTTGATCGGAAATATTCTAACTTACCTATAATATCGCTGATTTCAGATACAAACTTTTATAGAAACATTGTGACCGTTGTAAAACATAGAATTTATTTCAGAGTTATTAAAACTACAATTACACTGTTTCAACATAATCCTGCTCCATTATCACCCAATAACTAAAAACTATAGTAAAAATAAAGAATGAGAAAAAATGTATTTTTATATATTGGGCACAATTACATACGACATACGACATACATACGACAAAATTCGTATGTAAAAGTTTTTTCTAAATTTAATAGTGATTAGTTTTGCGATTGATTCGGATATTTAATTTAACCTACAAGTTTCGGCCCAAAATTTGAGTATGTTTTCAACAGTGGGCAAGTAAAGTAATGCAATTATCTTCACACCAATATGTTTTCTTTGAGATTAATATGAAAATTGATGCAAAAATACCAGATGTTTAAGCAGACAAAAATTATAAGAAAATAAATTATTCTTACAAATATTATAAAGAAAATCTAAAATTAATCTATTCTATAGTTTATATTCGTAACTTTATGTTTCATTATGTATTTCAACTTAATTAATATTAGCTAGTAGGTTTATTTTACTAATAACCAAATAAAACTACGAATCTAAATTAAGATCACCACCACTCGAATTATAATCAGGCAAGCAGCACATAATAAACTGTAATTTTAGTTTACTTACACAGTATAAATTATAAGCATTCATTATTCTTCAAAGAATAATCGAAAGCCACCCCTTTGTTGCCAATAACAATGGGTCGCCGTCACTAGAACGCATAGTGACTATGATTTTAAATGGGTTACCTGTCCAGACCCGGTGCGAGTTTGAAGAACATGCCACTCACGCCGCCTCCGTTCCAATTGTTACCAACTGCCACCACTATGCGACTTGCAAGTGCAGAGCGGTACACTCGTACATAGTTGTTATTCACGCGACGATTTCCCGCCCGCCACGAGTTCCTTTTCCGTCGTCGAATCCGAAACTAATAAATTGTTTAGTTTTACCGATGCAATATAATTGGTGCCAACACACTTGTGCATTAGTTGACATTCTTCATTGTAAATTATCTACTTGCAATTGAATTCAATTTTAAAATTTCCATCTAAATAGAAAGTTATAGATCGTTTTTGATTGAAAAATTAGTACTAATAAAAAGTTTTAGTGACTTTCTGGTACTGTGTGACATTAAATATTCATAGATCTTGAACATTATTTTGGTTTAATAATTGGTTTGTGTGTGAAGAATTTGACATAAAGTTTAATTTGATTTTGTAGTATTAAGGTAACTATGATTTGGTACTATTTTATTAGCACAAATAACATATTAATTATTTGTGTAATTACTACTTTTCTATTTCTTCTTCTTTCTTGTCTTCTACCATACTTTATGCCACTAATTATATTTTATAAAAATTACTTTATCATTATTATAACAAGAGGATATCGTAAAATTAAATAGTTTTTTGAAGTTGTTAACAATAGTCACTTGAGTGAGTCATTTGTTATCATCTCTCACAGAATTAATTTTGACAAAAAATATGCAACCAAACTTACATTTAATATTTACTTTAAGAGATTTACACATAAGAATAGGAGAAAGTATATCAACATTGCTTAAAAATGTAACAAATTTGATTGAAAGTACTGCTGTTTCTAAACATTATTTGATTCAATATAAATTACATTTATTTAATCTATTCTAAATCCTAAAATTAAGGTCATATCTAAACATGAAATCAAGGCAAATTTTTGACGATCTATTCACATTTTGTAATCTGATTGGCACTTTAAAGTAATACATTTAATAAATTTAATGATGCTTTACAGATTAGCTAGAGGTATGCATTGTTAATCATTTTATCGTGATCAGAAATATAGAACATCGTGTACATGATTTTTTTGTGGCTAATCTTTTAGCACTCTCTTAGTAATTTCGTTAAGTGTATTTTGTTTCATTGAACTTATCGGCGAACGGAGAACAAATTAAAAGCCTAACCCCAAACTTAATCGCATTGTAGCTGGTTCGCGCATGAACTTGAAAATGATTGCAATTTTTTTTTTGATTTAAACTCTTGGTTTCATTGGTATTTGTGGTATATATTACCAACACGTACGGATGAAATTGCTGATAAGTATGCACGCACCTTATGCGAAGTAACCATAAGTAAGCACAGAGTCTAATGCGTCTAATTCTTTTCATTTCTACCCTTGGAATTTCACTTCTTTTTTTAATTTGAAGAGAACTAAATCATATATTTTTATACATCTCAGGAGTATTAGGTAATCATATTATATAATTATATATATGATGAATTTTAAACACTTTGTAACCACACTCAACAATACCCCACATTATATAAGCTAACAAAGTTAGTGTTTACTAAATAAATGAGAATCTGGTAGAGGCAAAATAAAAACAAATTTAATTCAACAACTTTTTACAATTTATTAAATTTACATGTATTTCTATTTATTAACAATATAATTTAAACTCTAGAAAAATTGATTTCATTACATATTTTCTAGTGTTCCGGGTATTTAAAGTATTAAATTTATTATATAAAAGATTTAAAAAATGATGTTGAATTAAATAACACCTTGAATTTAAGAGGATTGATTGAATTGATTGAACTGTAGTCAAAAATTAATACGTTATATAACTTTGGCTCAGTTATGGTTTAGCTTATATCTTATAAGAAATACTCATTTCAATAGTCATTATTGTTACAATTAAGTTTGGTCTACTTCAATACAAATTCATTGAATCAACTCGTAACAGTCGGTAAATAATCAATTTTCCAAGAAATTGGGTCTTTGGATTATTCGCATACAAATAAATATCAAAAATTAACAAAAGTCAACAAAAATGAGATTGGGCGACTAAAAGTTTTATCAGGTTGATGGGAAATATTTTTGGTGGGAGAGAATGTAATGGGAGAGTTAAGCATCACTTTCAAAATATCACTGTCCTATATTTGAATATACTAGTTTTCAAGAAAAGTCTATTTTGACTTCATTTTTTGCAATTTTAAGACTTCTTTTAGATTAAGTCAAATCACCGTATTAACGGAAAATTTAAACATTTGGTGGCATTAATGCTGAATTTAATTACTGTTATATTAATTTGAAACGTAAAAATTGTTTAGTTTTGAATTGAAAGACAGAACTCTAATAATTTAATTAATTATTTGCTTTAGTATTTTGATCTAAACAAGTTTTTTTGAAACTTTAGAAATTTAAAAAAAATCATTTTATATAAAATACTAATAATAATAATAATATATTTTGTACATATACAATCGAGCAAGACAAGCATACATATATAAGGCAATCGGGTAGAAGTTTTTGAATATGTGAAATTAGCGGTTTTTGAGGACTTGAAGAAATTGGGTGAGATGATTCTGGAGAACTCTTCTATTGATGTTAAAAGGTTAGGATGATTAGCTCATTATGTCTCATTTCAATTGATAATATTTTGGTTATTTAATACAAGTTTGTGTTTGACATGTTGTGTAATGATTTATTAGAATGTCTTAATTTGGAATTGATTCTAATTGCTCCTCGTTCGCCCCCTTCTAAGTTCCGTTGGTATAAAATACTATTAAATACCTTACGTTTCTTACAAAAATATTCTTTTAGCTCCTGCAATTGTAGGTAAATGTTTTCGTGTACATTGTAGAATTTTTTTACTTGATCAAATTGAAAATAAATAATCTAATAATAACTATGAATTTCAGTATTCTATTGAATTTGAATAATTCCAATGGAAATATCAATGTAACAATCTAGTTTGAATTTAATGGCTGATTCTGGATAACAAAATGCCTGTGCCTAGCCGAAGGAATTCGCAGCAATCAAACCGATTCAATAAATTGAAGATAATGAATGGACTCTATGTGCACTCCAGTCCACCAAGAGGTAACTTTTGTGTTTTCTTTTTTTGTGTGGTGTAGATTTATCTAACAATGTTTGTGTTGTTTTTCTGGTGTGTTGCGTTCCGTTTTTCTGCCGATGCAGTGTTTATAAAAATAGGACAATTGTTTACCCTTAATAGCATTTTTATGTGTGTTGTTTTATGTTAAATAATAAATTAAATTAAATTTATTCGAATTATTTAGTAGACGTAATGATGTAGATTCTTTGAATTTCTAGCATTCATGTAGTTGCAATATACAAATACACAACAAAAATCTATACTACAAATAAACTAATCATGAATTATATATATGTTGAAAAGAAAACATGTCTTTTGTGGTACTTAAATTGTTTATTAACTTTTATGTGCCTTTGCAAAAGTGTTGAAATAGTTAGGTTTATTTTTTGTCCGATTGCTAAATAAAATTAGGTTATGAGATTATTCACGATAGTGGTTCGAACACGTCAATGTGCACTTTCCATTTATCATATTTTCATAGTGTCATTTTTATTGCCTTGGATAGAAATATCCGTAAAATTATTGAGCTTATGAATAAATATAAAATATGTGAATTGCATTATATTAAAAACTATTTATTTAATTAATTAAGGCATTTCTTTATGTTGATAAAATTTCACTATAACACTTACTTTTTGTCTTTAGGTAAAAACGTTTTCGGCATGTTGCCTTCTTCAGTATAGAGAATATAGTTTAATTTACATGTTTAATGTTTAATTTACACAAATATAAAATTCATTATGTTGATAAAATTTCAACATGCCGAAAATGTTTTAACAAGTGACAAAAAATAAGTGTTATGGTAAAGTTTTATCAACATAATGAATCTCAAACACTTCGTAACTACACTCAACAATACACTAAAGCATTTCTGATAATACATTTATGAAATTAAAATATTCAACTATGTTAGGTTATCTTATGAATTCTAACATTATTTATGAAATGTTTGTATCATGTTGTTTCCATTTTTAAATGACTCATTCCATTATAAGGGTGGTAAATAAATGAACATCAATAGGTATCATTAGAAACCTATTAGAAGTTGACACCAATCGATATATTTATCGAAGTAGTTCAGGAGTCAATGAACAAATGTGTTATATTGGCGGTGTAATATATTTTTGTTAATTAGAAAATTGGTAAAGTAGCATTCAATTTATTTTTTGGCAATGCAAATGCAAATATTTTAAGTCAAGGCAAATTAAATAATTTTTAAGCACCAATTAATGCTGATATTTAGAGTGATGGAAAAGTCAGAACAAACCAACATTGTTTCGTTGCACCATGATTTAGTTTTATTTTAAACTTAGTTGTAAGAATAATTTACTAACTCCTTATTTTGATCTTTTAATCTAAACAAGTTTTTTTAGAACCTCATAAATACGAAATAAATCTATTTAACCATTGTTTGACTTTACAGTCTTGTCTTATATAGAACAGGTAGTAATTAATAATGCAGATTTCAATTTCCATGATCTGCTTTTCGATGCTTCATACGTGAACATGATGTTTACGAAATCAACAAAACACGCTTCTAAATATTCTATTCGGATCAATGTGATTGATTTGCAAGTTGAAGTAGTTGCTTTAAATTCTACGATTATTTTAAATTAGAAAACTTTGAGAATATGCAAATAAACTTTATTAATAGACTTAACTAATACAAATTAAAGTAATCAAAATTTTTACCTGCCGAGGCAGTATAAAAGAAAAAGTTTGTTCTGAAACAAGTTAATAAAATTTTTGTCATTTAAATATTTCTGTACAGTCCCATTGATTATTTAACAAATAATATTAAAATCAATGAACTATTTACTTTAATAAATAGCGTTCATTGTTTGGCTTGTTGTTTAATATTAATATATTTTTATATTAATGTCGAGGTGGCGACGAAAAACAAAGAACTAATTTTAAGCAATAAGTCTAATGTTCAAAGTTCACAACGGACTGTTGTATTAAAGTAAACTTTTTCTTCTTTGTTTTTCGAAACTGCTCTCACGACATAAGTATATAGTTGTTGTAGAAATAATTATTAAAGCAAGGGAGAAAATATAAAATTTATATAATAAACTCGTATATTATGCTCATCTTCCTATACTCTTATTGCAATTGTTCTCACGGCATAAATTTTACTATTTATTCATTAACTTATTATTAAATGTAAATGGTTCTTGGGTTGTAGGGTTGCATAAGATTAGTTTCCTAAACTGTACGTGACTTTTAAAACAATAACCTAACCTAACATCTCTGCTGCGTATGTGTAGTATTAAATAATTCATGTGTGTATAGTTATGTTAAGAGGTTGCCAATAAATCACCAAGATGCATATTACATGAATATGGTATGTTCGTAATGTTGCGTTCTCACAATAAATATTGATGCATCGTCATATTGCCACTTTAAAGAAACAATCTAGTAATTGACTAGGAATTGCCAATAACACAGTGTATTGCTAATATAATTGTAATTGCTAATATAACGACGTTATTGTTTGAAAAGAATGATATTTAATCGATTGAATGAGGAGAATAGATCTTTTATTTGGTGTCCTTTTCGACAATTAAAATTTTTATATGATTCCGCGCATTCAATTGCGTTGCCTTTTGGTTGAAACTTTGTTGTTTTACGATGACATTGAGTACAATGTTGATGTATACGAGGGACATTTTTAAAAATTAATTTAAATTCTAAAATGCCAAATAAAACAATTATAGAAATAAACAAAATTGGTTTATCTAGATTAAATCTCTCTTATATATTATTACAAAATTAAACGTTATAATTGAAGTAAATCTTATTTTATTTCACAATGTATTTTTTAACTCATTAAATTATTATAACGCCGCGCACATAAAAATGTTATTGAACCTTTTCTTACTGATGAATTTTTGTTTATTTTATATTATATTAAAGCAATATACAATAATTTTTATATGTAGCAGTGACAGCGAGGTGCATATTCTGGGAATACGGGTTTAAATCCTGCTGGGGGTATATTCAATATAATATATACTCCCACAGAATTCAGTTACAATAACTGCTAATAACCCTGGTAGTTGATGCAGTATAATGGAATGGAGGTCAGGTACGGTGTCGGTAATCGGCTTGGTTGCAGTACGCTTCAAAAATAATAATAATTTTTATAGACACAAAAAAATAATTTTGTTGATTTCGACATATATTATCTAAATGTTAATAGGGCGTCAAATGATGAGTTTTGTTGCATGTGGAACATAATAATTGATACAAAAGTAAGGTAATTCTAATTGCAAGGAAAATTATGTAGGAATATTTGTTAGCAGTTGGTAACTATTTCAACTTTACTTTGAGTGTTTATTTTTTAATTTAATTCCATGGTTCAATTTATAATTAACTGTCCTAAATTCTAGAAACAACATATAATAAAACATGTTTGTAACAATAAGATAAAATGTACATCAAGTGTCACATGCAACGATTGAATCAACATTCTAATTTCTCAGAATAACCAGCAAGGGAGTAATAGTAGAAAAATGTGTAAATAGAACAATTGGAAAAAATCAATTATAACCTAATTTTTTAACATCAATTTATTTATAATTTTTAATATTTATTTATGGATCTTTTTTAATATTGATATAAACTAAAATATACATTGGGTACATAAAATCTAGGATTAATTAACGATATACAATCCACTTATTCTATTATTAATTTGTTTAGTAAATATTTATGCATTCTTATATTACCTTTACAGTTGTGCCTACATATTATGATCTGATATATTGAGTGGCACACACCAACAAACTTTAAGCATTAACGCAGACAAGCATCATATTCAGAATAACAGTTTTCGATAGGGCGCCTGAATAACTGCAGAAAATATTGCGAAAGGCGAAATATGATTGGATAGAGCTTTCTAAATACCGTATTATGGTTTTTTTATCGATATCTTATCTGCCCCCTCATTCACATATTTAAATTTCAACGACTCACAGAACGCAAACTCATGAATGGCTTAGTTTTGTTTTGGCCTTATATAACGCTACTTGTGTTTAGTTATTTTCATATTATAATATTTCATAAAAAAATTATTTCAGTACTATCAATAAACTCTGCACATATAAAACATTTAATAAGAGCAGGTGATGTGGAACGTTTGGAAAATTTGGTTTATGAAGGACAAGGAAGAAACTTGCTGAATGAATCTTCAACTGATCCTAAAGTAAAAACGTTACTGAAAAATTTACCCGTGGTAATGGTGAGTAAAGCAAAATATATTTATTTTATATTTCTAATAGTCATATTTACTGCTATTGATTTATTGATTTTAGTTTCCATTCTATAAATTTAATCATTAAAGCAATTTGTCGAAGCAAACTTATTCCAAATTCATATTCTAAAGGATTCATTTGATTTCATTGGAAATTCAATTATTTATCTACATTTCAGAGAATGAAAGAGAAAATTAATCTGGAAAAGTGTATTTTCGTAAAATATGTATAAATAGTTTCAATTTTGCATATGAAATAAATTAGTCTGCGGAATGACTTCGATATTCTTCAGATGGTAAAATGTTTTGTTGAAAAAAATCCATAAAGCATACTTCAAAAATAAACGGAAACCTATAAGCATACCCTCAAGACGATACACTTAAATTTAGTCTGAAATCATATAATAAAATTAATGTAAATGTAGTCATGCAAGTTTCAGATTTGACGTTGATACCAACAAAGATGTGATGATAACATTCGTAAAAATGTGCTGAATATAATTTGCATGAATTGTTTGATTAATTTCCCAGAATAAGATAAGCATGTTGCATGATGCCGTCAACAGCGGCCGTCTGGACGAACTCCAGGAGCTGTTGGAGAACGAAAATGAAAAGACAAGAAAGAGACTGATTGTTGCCAAAGATGATGCTGGCGTCGGTTTACTGCACAAAGCTATTTACTACGACTTGAAAAGTATAGCAGAGTGGATTATTAAAACTTATCCAAATGCAGTTCAGTCAAAGGATGCGGTAAAACAATTCAGTATATTTTATGTAATGCTCATTAACTATTGCATTTGTTATAGGATGGGCGGACCCCTTATCACTATACACCAATTAGCACAAATGTTATTGCTATACAAAAACTTCTGAAAATGGCGGGGGCAGATCCTTCTGCGTTAGACAACCGACAGAAGTCAGCCAAGTATTACAAGGATCACATTTCAGAATTGGAGCTGCCAAGTGCACACAAAGCGACATTTGTGTCTCGTCGAGGTGCACCAGCAAATGACAGTAAGTCAAATTTTGTTTATTACGACCTTCAAGTAGAAAATAAAGGATTATAAATTGCGAATATTCCAGATATATTGTATTAGAAATGTTGCCTTTAGACCTTAAGGTAGTACTCACCTTGACTCTTCGATAAAAATGTGTATGAAAACTCGCATACTCACAGCGTAATCAAGATGAAAATATAATATAAAATGCTTTAATTATGTAAATCTACTTTCATACTTTCGGTGAACTTGACATAAGTTATTGGACACAAAATTGCCCGACATTACAATTGCAGTTATTTCCTTTCATATGTCATTTCTCATCATGATTTGATGTTCCTAACTTATATCGCGTGTTACAAAACTCACTTTTGTTGTAAAATTAGTTGGTTGCATTACAAACTGCTGCTACACAAACTAGGAATAATTTAATTAGATCAATGTTTACGAGTTTACCTTTTGCACAAAATATATATTATTAGTTATTTAATTATTCCAACTAAATATAATTTTTATTATGGTACAAAAATAAATATAAACATACCTGGGTTAATTGGCAATTTCTTTGTTTATGCATGACATTATGCGGATAAGATTTAATATTTACATTTATAGATTATACGAAATAACATTAATGGGTAGCTGACAAGTTTGATGGTTTGTGGGTCAAACGGCATGTTGTTTACTTATTTGACATTTCCTTAAGAGTCTACTTTTGCCACCATTTCTTCGACAATTGCCACTCCGAAATTGCTCGAAAATAGTTTTATAAGTATATCCTAGAGAGTATGATCCTTAACTTTTCTATGGAATAATATAGGTATATTGCTACCAATTTCTACGTGTAATTAAAATACTTATCAAAGTAGCAATATGGAAAATGATTGTTTAAGTAAGCAATTAGGAAAGTTAAGCTTCGTTATAGCTTATAAATTAACCGAAAGTAAATGAATTAAGTACAGCGGTATACCTCAACTAACCTAAAGTTTTGTTCTCCCAACTATTTAAAATATCTAAACCATTATTCTAACAATTTAAATAGAAAATACTATATACAGACACACAGAAGTTTCAAATAAATTCAATAGTTCTCATGCTTTTTTACAAAACAATCTAAAAACATGAGTAAAATATTACATCAAAGTAGATAAATGAATAAATCAATACGTATGAAACAAATTCACGTTAAGAATTATATAACTGAGCTATATTATTAATTGTTCTGCTCGCCATACATGTGAGACGACAAATAACGTATAAACAAAATAAAACAAACAAATGTTTCTATTTACGTTGGGAACAAACTTGATATGGATCAATTGTTATGTAGTTCCAACTTTAATATCAAGCACTCAAGTTTTTGTTAAATTGTAAATTGTTTAACGCGCGCACAAATCATTCGAACATGTTTTCTGTTTCTCACGTAGTAAAATATTGAAGAGTACCGCGTTATTTTTTGTATTAACGGAATGATAAACTATTATTCCAGAGTTCTAACAATGTGCGTTCTGAGAATATGTTCAGTTTTCTTCAAAATTGCTTCTCAATAAATAAATTAAAATTCAATTTTAATTGATTTTTTTTAAAAAATTTAAGGACATAAATAACAAGTTCAAGATCTATTATAAATGATGAGTGGAAACATTTTGATTATTTTACTGCTTTATGCGAACAAAGTAGTCTGTTATAAATTTGCAAGCAATTACAAATATTAAATTCATTTAAAGATAACGAGCTTTTTCCTATAAAAAAGGCATTGTTATTATTGTTAATTGAATAATTGAAGTTTTGTTGCATCCTATATAATTGATTTAATTAATTCCGTTCTAAAATCAAACTTACTTCGTAGTTATGTTGCAAAACATTATTAGTCGATTCAGAAGGTATATTCTGAATCGATCGAGGTACGGTAAATGTTCAATTATTAATGGGAGAAACGAGTTACATGACGTGTACAGGTCGAATTGCTCGGTACAACATTAAACGTCTATGTGGCTATGTGTTGATGTCCATGTATTTGTTTATATCGACTATCCGGTGATGTATGTGTAGTATCATGAAGCAAGTAACAAAAGCAATTGGAAGGGTAGTTGCGTTCTTAATGTGGGTGTACGCTGTTGATGGTCATTTACGTCCGGTCGTCCTGCTTAACCGTTCTATTGTGATCGCACTAAAAAAATTATTGTTTCTCAAGAATGCGGGACGGCTTTGCAGGTATCAACATTAAGAAGGCAAATATTCGAATATGGATTCATCAACGGGATCTCACCAGCTTGCAGCAGGTAATATGGGAAGGGCATGGAAGCAAATTACTTGTGGAACATAGCAACAATCCAAAAGTAAAGAGATTCCTTGAAGCATGTCCATATATTTTGGTAAGTATTTATATTCAAACAATGCACAAAAATGGTATGTGGTTGTTTTCTGTGCTCAGGGGTGCATTAAAGATGTTCATGCCGATGTGGTCAATGATGATTTCGAAGCTTTCCAACAACATACTGCACCACCTGCACCAAATATTATCTTCACGGCAAAAGATTCTAATGGTTTAACGCCATTACATAAGGTATAATGTTTGTTAAAACGAGTTTAAGTAATAATTCTATCTGTAATGCTTCTATAACTAGGCAGCTGGATTGGGTAGGACAGATATAGCAGAATATATCGTTGGTCACAATCCCAAAACTCTTTCTTGTGTGGATCACGAAGGGCGCACTCCGCTTCATTACGCTGTCATCCTCAAAGATGGCGGCAAAATGTTTGATTACCTGGTCGAAGCAGGAGCGGACGAAGGCGCCCTCGATAATGTAAGTGATTGCGTGCTTGAACTGACACGCATGTCCGATGTGTCCGATTGACAACATCCAATTGCGTCGCAACCTATTGGGATACCGATACGTTGATGACCTTACTTTTGAATTAATTATTGGTAATTACAGAAATCGAAAAGCGCAGGATTTTACAAAACTCGAACTAATGAGATTGATACCAAACTGCTTCACGTCATTCCTGACTCACCTCGCAAGGCAAAAGAAAGTGGATCGTTTGACTGGGGAATACTTGGAGTTGTGGCTACACCACTTGACGAAATGACAAAAGTTATCGCTACCAACGTTGAAGAAGTTTTTGGTTTGGAAGAAACGCCAACAAATGGTATAACTAACGAGTCAGAATCGACACCCGATGAGGAAAATAACAATGTAGAAGAAGTTGCTAATGAAGAAGGGGCAACAGAAGATGATGTGCCATTCGAAGCTGAAACTAAACCAGAAGCACCGTCTAAAGAAGAAACTGAACCTCAACTTGAATTTGAATCGGAACCTAAAGCAAAAGGAGAATCGGTAGTGGTCAGTGAAAATGCAGAAATAGAAAACTCTGCAGAACCAGAATTCAATGCTGAGCCAAATGGAGAAGTGGATGCAGAACCAGAAGGCCAAACTGAGACTGAACCACAAAACGAAGATAATCTTGAAATAGAAACAAATGCAACGAAACAACTTGAAGATGAAGTTCCTGAGGAAACTGAACTGGCACAAGAAGTTGAACCAGAACCTCCAGCAGAACCAGGAATCAATGAAAATGAAGAAACATTACCAGATGAAGAACCTAAACCCGAGCCTGAAGCAGAACAAGAAGAGAATCTAATTGAAAGAGTGGCAACACCACCAGTTAAAATGCAAGATGAAAAAGACGAAGAAAGTTCGAATGAGAATGAAAATGCCATTGTGGAACCGGAAGCTGTAATTGAAGGCGTAGTAAATGGTGAAAACGAGATTGAAAGCGTGAACGAACAAGGCGCTAGCAAGGAAGAAAAACCAGATGAAGAAATATCTACGATGGTATCATCAGGCAACATGGAACAGTTGGCTGCATTGGTTTTGGTTGGAGAAGGTGACCGTCTGATGGGTTATAGCAGTGATATTCCTGAACTGCAATCGTTTCTAGATAATGTACCAGTGTATATGGTGAGTATTGCAGTTGTGTAGGTTAATCGTTAAAGGACACTAATCATTTATGTATTACTTTGTGTCTGCGACGAGTACAGAATAAAATCAATCGCATCCACATGGCAGCGCGTGACGGCAATCTAAAGGAATTACAGGCTGCTTTAGATAGACGTAAATTTGCTGTCGCCAAGGACAAGATTTCTCCAAATGGCGCTACTCCTCTGCACGTAGCAACGGTTTTTGGCAACACCAGCATAGTACGATACCTGGCTGGCCGTTTTCCAGAAACAGTCACAGCGACCGACGACAATGGAAAAACACCATTGCATTATGCTGCTGTTGTACCGGATAATGGACACTATTACAATTTGTTAGTTCATTTAGGTGCTAACGCGAGGGCTGAGGATAAGGTATCATGACAGAATGATATATCAAATGTTTACTTAGAATGCAATATTTTTACAGTTTGGGCACACCCCGGATTTCTATCGATCAAATCAGGGCGAGTTCTCACATCGTTTGATTTTGGCCGAGTATGGCGCTGAAGAATTAGCGGAAGAAATGCTTACTGATAAAGGTAAGAAAGACTCTTTGTAGTGCCCGAAGACAATATGTAAAGTGTTGCATTGTATTTACGTCTCAGTGAAATTGTGTTTATTTGCAATGTCTATCCACAGTTTTCGTGTCGTTCGTATTTGACATTTGTTTGCGTACATATACAAATATATTTTCTCTTCTGTTCACCAATGACCAAACCCTTCCAATGTTAAAATATGATAAAGCGAAAAACGTTCTGGCACATACTATTTGTTACTTACTACAGTTCCCAATGACGTGCATTCGGCCCGGAAAGATTTGGACGATCAAGATATGATCACTGTATTAGAACGCTGTTACAATGTTCTGCACGGAAAGCGTAACAGCGTCGCCTCTTCAGCAACGTCGACAAGTACCATAAAGTCCATCACATCAGCGTACTCTATTCTAACGCGGCATGCGCGTCGGTATGTCTTCGATAACGTTAGTACGCGTCTAACGCGGCTGGACCACAACTTGTATGATGTTATCTGGCCGAGTGTGAAGAAATTGCCCACTGATGGAGAATTCCGCCATAATTTGCAAACAGACTTTCCAACTGGAATTGTTGCTCCTGATTTTGCATCCTACAATGTTTTTAGCGAATTAATGCTGCCAATTATAAAAGATGCAAATAATATGGAACCAAATATTAAACTTCTATTGCACCCGAAAAGTAAATTTGTAAACTACGAAATATGTAATAAGGGAGATATTATTAATGAAGACGATAAGAAAAAAACAATTGAACGAGCAGTCGCAATTGATGTAGATCTTGATCCATCTGCTAAAAATATTATTTCGGGACGACTTGAGTGTTCTCGCAATATTGAGCCTTTCGAATTGCCAAACAATCTAACCGTTGGTGAGTTGGAAACTGTGGAGCGTTTAATTACATCAGTATTGCTCGGCAATGAAGTTGCTCTGGCCCTCTACCCTAATGCAACTGAAGATGAAATACAAGATAAGGGCAATGGCATTTATTACACAATGAACGAGATATTAGAGGAACCATCTGAAGCTCGAGTAATTCTGTCCTCTAATGGTCTTCTTATTCCTTTATGGAATGTTCAGGATTCTGATCGACTGCACGGCAAACACTGGCCGTATGGTAGAGGTGTTTTTCTGAGCAACAGTTACAATCTAGCAGTGTGGATTAATGTGCTAGATCACATCCGCATTGTGACGGTTACATCTCCATTGAAGCCTGGGAATGTTGGACACATCTACACACGACTATATAAATTAATAAATTGCTTACACACAAAGATGTCATTTGTGCGAGACGATAACCTTGGATATCTCAGTGCACGACCCACAGCTGTCGGCAATACAATTCAATTCAATTTCAATATTCGCTTCCCTTACTTGATTAAGGAGCCTGACAACTTTAGATATTTGTGCAACGTGAGAGGGTTAAATTATACTCGGAATGTGGCCACCTCTGATATTGTCCGTATTGGTAATAAACAATGTTTGGGCATTACTGAACTGCAAACATTCGAAGATTTTAGCATTGCGCTTGCAAATATTCTGCAACTGGAAAAAGATATGGCAATGTCAAGTTCTCTGCAATTTGCTGCCTTATTTGTTAACATGTTTAAGCGGAAAAAGAATGGACATGCTGAAAACTAAGATTTATATTTCTTCAAACTGATACTGTCGTCAATTAAATAAGAAATATATAATTATAAACTAAGAAATAATGATTTAAACTTACACATTTTTGTAAATAATAAACACAGAATTTGTTTATAAACTTTTGAACAAGTTATATCTGTTGGAATAACACGAAAGCAAAAGAAGAATTGACTTAATGGGAAAATCAATGTGTACTTAGGTAAAAACAAACGTTAATGTTGACAGAATCGTATACAATGTGTATCTAGTTTATATTGTGCGTCCATGTTTCATGTCTTAAAAACTAACAACTTTAAATTTATGTCGATAATAGTAAATCGATACAACTATTTACGCAACTTGTTCTTTGTTTATAGGAGCTCATAACATGCAGATTGAAATGCCCTTCTTTTGCACCGAAGAAGGCCGATACTTGGCTTCCTGTAAGTTTGACATTTATATTCCATAAAGTTTGTGTTTTTTGGTATAATGTTGGTTTGGAATTTGGGTGTGATTTAATCAGTATTACTAGAATTAACACAACATAAATGTACATAATTCTCTCTTAAACCTTGCATTGAATGTTAGCAATTTAGTCCGCTTGCAAGAAATGTTGACTATTTCTTATTCAATTTTAGATGTTGAATTTGTTTTAGTAGAAAGTTTCAAATAAAATTGGATAAGAAAATGAATACCTGAATGTCCTATTAATTAGTAATAGTTGCAAATATCACGTTTTAGCATTGTAATTGTTGTT
>JAODIE010011492.1:31122-51861 GCA_027575565.1 Diploeciton nevermanni
TGCAGAATGCCTCTTAAACTTTTTGCGCCATAAATGTGTTTCCGGTGTGCTCTGTTGAGTGGTGTGCTGCCCTTTGTGTAACTTCTGTTTTTAAATAAATTTTGCAGTAATTGCTTCCATTCCAGCACTTGGAGATCCACTCATTAAAGGGCTAACGGAGGTGGCCAATAAGAGACCTACCGACCCCATTGCTTATCTGGCACAGTATTTATACCAATTTGCTAACAATAACACTAAGGCTCGCTCAAGAGGACGAACCCAGGTATTTCAACATTAATCTAAACTATTAGAACATTCATAATCAAAATCAATTTAGGAAAGTCGAAATATGTTACCGTCCGAAGAAAGTACTAATGAAATCGAAAATGAGGCTCCAGTGCAACATGCTAACATTGATGTAGTCACTTTAGATCCAAATGAGAATCTATCTGAAGAAGAATCTGCATTCACTCCTACAAGTCGGGTATGAAGATAGCAATAAATTTATGATACGCAAAGAAAACAACACTGAATTGTTCTGTTTGTATATGTTTAGGACGAGCATGGTCAGAGCATGTTGCACTTTGCTGCCGCCCGATCACATGGCCGCAATGCTTTATTCCAGCTGCTGGGGGAAACAAATATTAATATTGCTTATCGAGATGAGCTCTATCGTACCGCTAGGGACATCACAGTGCAAGCAGCCGTGCCGGATAACACGCTCGAGATTGATAGATATGTGTTGCAAATTGCCACGCAAGGTAGATGACTTTCTTCGATTTGCCTATAAATGTTTTATCTACCGATCAAATTCGGTGCATTTATTGAATTTCTAGGAGACACCGACAAATTAGTCGAACTTTTGCTAGATGGATACGATCATATTATAGATATTATAGATGAAGACAGTGTACCCATTTCTGAAGCAGCAAATCAAGCAAATCAACCGGATACTGTGGCATTTTTACATTCTATATTAGCATTTGAAGTATGTGGAAATTATTATGTACTTTGAATTTAATAATAGACGACCTTAATTCAATTTATACAGGAACGACGTGAACGTGTTCATCATGCAATTCGCGAAGGAAATCTCGCTGATGTGAAACAAATGTTAGCTGATGCTAATGATACTGGAAGTGGTCGTTTATTAGCCATCGGGAAAAATAGTTATGGCAGATGCACTCTGCACGTTGCTGTTCTCTGCCAACAGGAAGAGATTGTCGACTTTTTGGCGAATACATTCCCAGAGACTTTGAGTATTGGTGATAATGTAAGTAGATATACACTAATATTGGGTACTGACATATTTAGTTGCTAATATACTGGAACGTCAATCAGTCAGCTAACACTGTAGAACAGCAAATTTCCGATTAAGATGGCATTAACTACATTCGATCAATCACAATTTTCTACGAAAACGAGTTTTTCAAAATTTTCCAATCCCCTATCGTTTTTTTTTTAATTTCGATTTTAGTGTTTGGCCGAATTTTGGTTGCAATTTGATATATTGTCCCATAACTTCCGTTATTATTGTTAGATCATTTAGCTGTTTTCAATAACAATTCGTAAATAAATACCGAAGAAATATGTGAAAACGTTGATTTGAACGCATATTCCAAGCAAATATATATTTAGAATGAAATAAAAGTATGTTCACTATGTATGAGTTGCTTAGTACCACACTAGTATTTCAATTTACTTGACGGATTTAGTTTTGGAGATAGAATTTTTTAGTCAAAAAGTTGAAACTCGATTTTTAGTCATTTTTGCGATTGCAACAGTTCTAAATGATTCGAATCTCACTGCGCTCGACTTCAGTATCGACTCTCGCTGCGCTCTGCGAGCAATGTTTATGTATCACTTATCACATTGTAGATGTTGAGCAGGCATGTGTGTGTGACGCATTGTGTTGTATTTGTGCGCGTTTTCTACACTCAGCATTCCAAGCATGCTTAAATTCTTTATCTTTTGTAAACAAACAGCGCAGCAAGCAAGCATTCCCAACTCATACTTAATCGAGGGAATATACTTTCATTTCATTCTAAATGTATATTTGTTTGTAATTATATTATAATATGCGTTCAAAACAACGTCTACACTTTTTCATAAATTCTCAATTTGAGAACTTATAACTTCGGAACTATTAAAGATAAACAAATCACGTTTTCACATATTTCTCCGGTATCTATTTACGAATCGTTATTCAGAACAACTAAATGATCTAACGATAATTACGGACATTATGGAACAATATATCAAATTGGAACCAAAATTCGGCAAAACATTAAAATCAAAAGAAAAAAAGAAAAAAAAAACGATGGACGATTCGAAAATTTTGAAAAATCGAATGCAGTTAATGCCATTTTAATCGGAAATTTACTTCTCCATAGTGTAAGCTACACAAACTTGTAGAATAAAACTACAAGTCATCTTAAATGATATTAACACGTTGATGTCAAATCTGCAAATCTTTTAAAATTTGTTGTCTTTTAAAGTCAAAATGTTACCATAATTGAATAATATCTGGGTGGTGAAGTTTGGTACAATAGCGAGTTATATTCATTAATTTTTGCATTCATATACTCTTTCTGAATACTTAAAAATCTTAATTGGGATCATTTTCATCATTTTACCAAATGTATTAGGATCATTAGAGTTCAATTAATTAATTATAATAACAGAGAATAACGTTGTGCACCAAACTAGAATGAAGTTACTAAAATTTAAACCGTTTTGAAGATAGCAAAATTAATTAAAAACTACGGTCTTGCGAAAAAATAACGGGTTGGAGATTAATTTTTTTTAAATTAGTCAAGTTCACTTATGTTTATGCTTTGAGGAAATTTGAATGGAATATTTGTATGGAATATTTGCTATTAACAATATTATACTGTGACAACCTAATTATAACTTATGCTCTCATTTCTATTATATATTTATTTTATTCCTTTAGCTGGAAAGGACTGCTTTGCATTATGCAATGGGCATTGAAAAAATTGAATCAGTTAGTCGAGTATTGATCAAGTCAGGCGCCAAACGAGTTGCAAAAGATTTAAAAGGACGCCAACCAACATATTATTTCATGAACAAATCGGACATTCTACGCTTGCAGGAAGAGGAGGAAACATTCTAGTAAATGCGGCATATATGTAATCAAGCACAAATTGCATTTCTGACACTTTACTGGCACTAATTAAGAAAGGTTCCTAGTGATTTTTGTAGTCATTAGTCTGCAAAAAACGCTAAATTTAACTCTCAAATTAAATAAATGATGTGTGTAATAGATATTTATTCTAAATTTATAAGCATCTTTGTAATATCAATATTAGACTATGAAATTCTATTATTGTTTGAGGAATATGTGTAGTAGGTATATAGAATTTATATTTATTAATAAAATTACGCATGATCCAGAGTGAACTAGTTTTATGTATTATTCTTATTATTTCACAAAACAGCTAAATTGTGTGTAGACTGCGAATGGCCAATATTATTGAGAATGGGGTTTATCTAGAATCTCGATGTTGGGCACCCAGGGCTGCGGGTTTATGTACGAAACAGATGCAGATGATCTTAACGCTATAAAAAGAAAACCAATGCAATGTCTATGCTAATATTGAATGAAATAAAAATGCATACTATCAATGCCTCGCCCAAATGGTACTGGTTTCTGCCGACCTTTGGCACCTTCACGCCATTGTTCATAAGCTTTCTGATTAATCTCCATACGTCTTTGCCTTTCTTCTTCACGTTCAATAAGTGTCAATTGCCTTTTTATCTTCTTTTCTGCGTAAAACTACGAATTTTAAAACAAACTATGCTTATTTAAGGCTGCTTTATTTACCTAACTCATGTTTGTCTTTCCTCCTGACCCACATTTGAAAATTTCGGTCTGCTTCGGACAACCGTTTGGATTTCTCTTCTTCCAAACGTCGTTTATCTTCAGCTTGCTGTAGTTTAAGTGTCTTTTCTTCTTCTTCTTTTTTTTTCTTGTTGGCAAGCCATCGCTTAAAGTTCTCACGTTCTAGTTCAACTACTGCTTGTTTTTGTTGTTCCTTAATCTTTTGTATTAATTGCTCGCGTTCTTCCTGTAATTTTTTCTCGGAATCTTTCCTTCTGCACCATTCACGATAATTCTGAACTCGAGTATAGGTATCAGGGCATACTACAGTGTCAATTGAAGTCAGCGAAGGTATTGAAAGCCGTAAGTCTGATGTGGAATTGCTAGCTTTGACTGTAATACCACTATCACTTTCAAAAGCCCTTTCGGAGTTTGCGTGAGGTGCCGCATCATTGTTGTACGGAATAAGTGACTTGCTTGTATCATTAGATTCATCGCACACTTCTTTCAGCATTTCTTTCATTTTGGTCATTGATAACGGCTCGTTTATTCCATTTGGAGGTGGCACTCCATAACCTTCAGCTTCAGCTTGGCTAATTTGTTCGGTCGGAGGTTTTGGATGGCAGGGACATTCGGCAGGATTGGTAAAACATACGCAGCGTTTAACGGTTACGGTTTTTGGATGATCTCCACTACCAGGAAAATACATAGTCTGGTTGCAAGAATTTAGCTTGTATGTTGTCTCAACATAAACTGCCGAACTGATGAATTCGCGTACTTTGAAGTGGTTTTGGTCGTCTCGAAAGCCACTAGTTTTTTTATCGGCGGATCCTCTATTAGCATTGTTTGCTTGAATTTGAATCGAGCTTTCGGTAGCTGTCATTATAGGTCAGGTCTTTAAATTTTGAACAAAATGATAATTATTGATTCATCGATTATCCGATGTATAATAAAAGCTTATTTTCAGCGTAATCAGTTGCGAAAATTCCAAACTTATTATGCAAACTGACCACTGACGGAACGCGAAAAGGCTTTAGGTTTTGGATGACATTGACTCAAGTAAATATGTACATGTGTTAATAAAAAATGTCAAACAAAAGATAATAATGTCAAGAATTCAATTTCCCGCACAAATAATACAACCATTCGCAACCAGTAAAATACCAATTTAACAAAACATAAAGATAATGAATAGGACACACTTTTAACGTAAATATAACTCAAAAATTACCAATATCTTACATTTTTATGGAAAATAACAAACTTAAAACCAAATTCAAAGTCGGTTTTGTCGGATAAATCACCTCAAATTGTAAGCGTTTTTACTGTAGAAAACAAAATTAAGCTAATAAAATAACTGTTTGATTTTATTCTTTTATATTCACTAGTTCAAAATCAAAAATAATTTTGATAGCGACATTATAGCGCTAGGTATACAAGAACTGTGCTACTTCAGTTCTTTTTCCTGCAGGAGTAACTTTTGTCGTGAAAAATATATATAACTTCTAAGGAGAAGGCAGTTTTACTTTTTCACATATCAATTGGAAAGTTCTTTATATCACTGCTTATATATATTTATCGGTTTTTACAACGTAATTTGACGCTTTCCGATTAGTGTTTTCTATTCATTTCTCTCTTGGCAGTTTTGTATGCATCCTCTTTTTCTCCGACCGACCGGACACCATTCCATACCACCTTAGTTGTTGTTCGGTGATTTCTCACTAGTTCATTCCTGACTCGATCTAATCTATTTACACCTGCAGATCTTCTGCAACAACAACTGTGTTGTATATTCGTGTTTTATTGTGCTTGGTTATTTTGGATGACCACTAGACATCGTTCAGAGCTCCAATAACGTTCTTGGCCTGTGTGGCTCTATGCCAGATGTTTGTTGAGTCTCTGGCATCTTGAGATATAAAACTTCCCAAATACCTGTACAGTATCTGTACAGTATTTTATGGTTAGTCTTGTGTTGAGAATTAGATCATGGTTAGGCCGGCATATTCTCATATACTGGGTCTTCTTGGTGTTTAGTGTCAGACCCCATTCTTCGTATGAGTCGATGAGTTTACGACACATGTATTCTACATCGTCCTTGCATTGCGCAACCAGGACCTAATCATCCGCAAATTGCAAAGGCCATGCCCTGACATTTCCGCTTTCATTGACCAAGTGCTCTTTCCACGTAGATCTTAAATAGGACTGGGGATATGCAACAGCTTTGTCTCAGACCTTAATAGAGTCTTATACCTTCTGATGTTCCGTTGCTCCCTTTCACTGCTTCATGTGAAAAAACGGATTTGTTTTCAGTCTTTTTTATGAAAATATGAAAAAATATCCGTGTCCACGCCAAATTATGTTTTTTGTTGTACAATCGGATGGATATATGAGCACGATAATCGTGGGAGTGGTCTCTTATTAAAACCTACTTCACCAAGTAAACTGAATAATTTCTAGATAACTGCACTCAATTATTTCGAAAAACGATATTTATTATTTTGGTTGGTGCAACTGAAGTAGAACTAGAAAACCCTGGAATATCCCATCACATGCATTGCTTTAATAAGCCCATGCAGCCGATAAGTCGTCTTCTCGTGCTTTGTCGGTGTGTTCTGTCTTTCACAACTACCGGTGCCAGTGTTATATGGTTGATATGTGTTGTCTTTATCTAGCATTTCAAGTTGGGACGGAGCGGTTGGTGCTTTTAGGTTAATACAAAGGCTCGCACAAAAACTTATTTGAACCTCTCGGGTTTGATAATCTTTGCCTAAAATGGTTGAGGAAATCAGTAAAAAGGTAAATCTAAATTCATTAATGCATATACCGTTAGAAATGATGACTAGCGACATTAGTTTTCCGTCAGTCTTGTCAAAACGTCTATCACCGCCATGCTTCCACTAATCGCTATTGTCATTAAAAATTCATCTAACGTAATTTAAATCGTTCGTATATTACTGGTACCTATAAATGGTACTCCATAAGAATTTAATATGAGTATAGTTACCTCCTATTTTTCTACCATTGAACTGAATTCTTCAGAGCAACGAAAATATGATAAAGTTGTTATACTTTCTTAATACATGCAATGTATTGAAATTTGTGTTTTCCTAGGTCCAAGAGTATAAGGATTCTCTAAAGAGCAAGGCTGAGAATTTGATACTTAAAGAGTTTCCTGAAACAATTGTGAGTCTCAATGAAATTTTGGAAACACCTGCTTTCAAGAATCGTCATTTCTCTGCAGTCTACCATGACTTAAACATACCAGTGCCTGACCCTATACTTCTGGATGATGAAGATTTGCCACCTAAGAAAAAACTCAAATATGACAACAGCATATCTCAGGATGGAACAAAAGTAATGCTTCTTCCATCAGGATCTGTGCCAAGTAATAAACACCTAGTGGAACTAATTGATATTGTCAAACCTCATATTCGAAAACTTATGGAAGATTCTAATTTGGTAGGTGGCATTCTGGAGCATACATTCCAGTTTCAAATTGATTGAATTTTCTAATTTTTATTGTCTGATTTAGCTTAAAATGTGGATTTCCTTTATGATACCGAAGATTGAAGATGGCAACAATTTTGGTGTTTCCATCCAGGAGGACACATTAGCTGAAGTTCAAAATGTGGAAGCTGAAGCAGCTGCATTCTTTGATCAAATTTCTCGTTACTTTATTTCTCGAGGTAAACTTGTGTCTAAAGTTGCAAAGTACCCACACTTGGACGATTATCGCCGCGCTGTAGAGGAACTCGACCAGAAGGAGTATCTTGGTTTGTGGTTAGTAATGGCAGAGGTGAGAAATAGATATTGTTCATTACATGATATTGTAGTGAAAAATTTGGATAAAATCAAGAAACCTCGTTCTTCTAACGCCGCTGAATCTTTGTATTAGCTAAAACGGATTTGTTACATTTAAAACACTTCAAATTCGCCCATCTCATTGTAACTATCAAAGTTCATCGACATAAACTTCTACGATTTTTTCCAATGGCGCTAATTTTATTTACATGTATACACATGTGTATATGTGTAATTGACAAATGGTACTTGTGCCACACAAACTGAGCAAGAAACTTGTGAATAATTTTTACTTCACAAGTTATGGTCTTTATTTACAAGAAATTGTATTTTATTAAAAAGTACTATTACATAATATAATTTTCATGAGAAAACTGTTTCATTCTAATCTAAGCATAAATACTTATTTGCAGAAACCTTATGCTATTCAAATGGAACATTTTACTCATCAGTATTTATTCCATACTTTGATTTCATTTTGTCAATTTCTTCTTGTTTCTTTTCTAAATCAGTTTTCTTAAATGCCTTACTTGCTTGGTAATACAGTACCACTAGGTATCTATTACATACATTAAAACCTGAGAGGTGATCACATGCATTCTTTGCATCAAATATGTCTTCATATACAACAAATGCTGTTCCTCTGGTATCTGGAGTATTGCCTACCCGGATTTGCCGAATTGCGCCGTATTTACCAAAAATATCATACATCTCCTCTGCAGTTATTTTATAGGGTAAGTTCCGAATATATAAAATTCTATTAATTTCTGGTGGCAAACGTACCTAAAAATTATAGGTTAATTTCAAGCAAATAATTTTTGTTTTACCATCACAATAAACTTTACTTACGTTTGCCTTTCTTTGCATTGCTAAAGCCATTGTGACGGAGCTGGGGAGAGCAGTCAGTTATTCTTGTTTTTAATTTAAAATGACTGCTGCTGTACTTTACATACGATTTGTTTATGATGCAGCGCGTCGTAAGAAAATTAGAATGTGGTTTATCCATTGGTCGGTACGTGGCGCCCTCAGCGTTTGCCGCGTGTTTGATTTGAAAGGTATGCAATCCATTTAACTAAATTTATTTGAAATATGGCTTAAAACTAAAGGCTTATTAATTTGACTTACATTTTGATGCATTCTTTGAATAAATGTGTTTCATTGCTACTAGCAGACGACGTACAAAATGTGATTATTAAAATGAACATTTATTATTGTATGATTTTACTTCTTATTGTTTTTCTATTAAAACTTGTTCCAAGTTGGTATATTGTAAAAGATTATAAATTACTAAAACATGTAAATAGCTTTGGTAATTTATAATAATTTATTCTATCTGTTCTTTATAACAATTGTGATTACTTTCTTACGATGGAATTGTGATTTTCAAAAGACACTAAAAAGATGCCTGCGGTTAATTATATGAATAATAATCTATTTGGGGAGAAGAGTAATAAACACAATTCAACATTTTTTGCGTACATGAAATATATTGTATACATTTAGTCTAAATACAATGAATTTTCCAAATGTATTTAATTAGCTGGTCGTAGTTTTAACGAGTATTATTAACTGTTTATACGCCAATAAAGAACTCTGATGATATATATTAATTACTCAATAAATGTGTCTAACACTAACTTACATAGTAGATTATATTATATATTTGTTTCAAAATTGTTCTCTGCACCATACACTGGATCTTAATACAAACATTTATTACTGGTATACTAGAAATACGATTCAATTAGTTAATATCACAGATTCATAATTTTAATCTATTGTAATATGAATACGTACTAAAAATATGTGCATTCATCTACAACATACAGTCACCATTAAGCTTTTTTAAAATAAACACTCTTGCTTTCATAATATATATATATATATATACAAGCTCTAAACCAGTGGAAGATATCGTCATTAGATTTAATAGGATAAGATACCATGGCTTGATTTACTGTACTTTTACTTTAATAAGGTTCAAATGTCGAACTGCTTCCATTGGGCTCAGTTAATTGGACGCATTCGACTTTAAACGCTGTTCAATCACTTTGATCCATTCCTTCTTACATGTCTTACCATATATCTAACTCCAGCAATTACATACATCGAAAACATTGAATTATATTGGTACACTAGATACACATGTTTGTCTGTTATTCGTTTTAGTAAACTTATAGTAAATGTTGTAGATACGTTTAAATATTACTTTAATCAAGGAGATATGCAGATAAATCCGGCAAATACTATACAACTCCTTAGCCAATCTGGCATAATTTTCAATATTAATTTTGCGATTTACCCTGTCACGTTAATTTCATAGTTTTATATTACTCATCTAATTAACATTTCCCATGATAGCTGAATTGTAATTAGCTTAAGACAGACGACAATCTATTTTGCTTAAATTCTGCTGTGCATTTCACTATACACAATAAGATTTTTTTCATTTATTTGTTCATCACAGTTTCAGTAGTATTTGCATCTCAGGTCTGCACATTTGGGCAAAGGAACATGTTTTTGTTCATTTTGGGCATTTTGTTTATAAATTGGCACTGAAGGTTATAGCAAGACCATTTTTAACAACGCTATCTTTCGCGGTGGTGTCCCTATGTTCCGACGAGTTCAAATTAATTGATCGCGATGTCATAGTTATTGCTGATGTCGATGGTTCACCTTTGCTAACCAGAGGACCTAAATCGCATTCGTCTTCGTTGTTGGGGCAAACTGAAGTACCTCGTGCCGTGCGGAATTTTGCGGAACCCTGCTTGTTTCTTCTGGGAAACACACTGTTTTCTAGATGTAGAGTGGCGTTAACGTCCTTGCCCGCTGCGCAAGTACATGCTTTTAAGAAGCTTTTCTTAAAGTTATCGCTGAGAAAAGCGTAGAGTATAGGATTCATTGCTGAATTTGAATAGCTCAAGCATGAAGCAAGTAGATGAATTGTAATAACAAAGGTAGATTCATCTTTATCATCTTGGTGGTCGTCTGCAATGAGAGCTATCTGTGTGATCCAGTATGGTGTCCAACAACAAATATACACTGTGACTACAGTCAACACCAGATTAGTCACTTTGCGATGGGAACGCTTCTTTTCTTTTGATTTGTTCTGTGGCCCAACAGTCTTCAGTTTCTTGATCACCATGAAGTAGAAGACCAGAATAAGACTCAATGGAATGGCAAAACTGAATGTAAACGTGTAAAGCGTATAATCAAAAGGAGACGAAAGAAGTTCTGATGTATGGCCCCAGTAGATGCCACAAGACACCTTTGATACATTCTCCATCGTTATGCCATCCAAGCATGGTGTCTGGTACTCATGAGAGTGGATCAGAATGGGGATCATTAATACAATACTGCAAAACCAAGCTGCCATTGACACAATTCGTGATATAAATGGAGTGCGGAACTTGGGAGAAGAGATCGGGTGGCAAACAGCAATGTAACGATCGGCGCTCATTATAAATAGAAACAAGCTGCTTGTGAACTGATTAATGCTTGTCAGGATGAGGTATACTTTGCAAGGTATTTCACCAAATATCCATGATTTCTGCATAATGGTTATCATTAGGAATGGAATACCTATTAGAAAACACTCGTCTGCAATTGCCAAATTTACGATGTACATGTTAGTAACTGTTTGCATCTTGGAGAATCTGACGACGACATAAATTACCAGGGTGTTGCCCACCAATCCCACCAAACAAACGATAGCATAAAGAATTTCTTGAAATACCAGCGTTGGGTTTTCTTCTGGACAAAAGTCAAGCAATTCCGTTCCATTTGATATATTTTCTGCGTGAATCATTTTGAGCCGTTAAGTATCTGCAATGAAAAATATATTATAGTTATAAATAATATTTATTATCATGCAAGACTCATAATAATTTATGCGGTACGTGTTGGTATATTCCTATTTAATATTTTTCCATTATTAGGTGAAATGGCAAGCTGGATGAAATATTCCAATGCTTTCAAAAAAATTAATTAATTTTAAAAATTCAGTATTGATATATTGAATATATTGATTCATTGCCCACGTGTGCAATTATTTCAAATGTATTTCAATAAATAATGTTAGCTACATTACATTTGGCATGAATCCATGCGCTAATGACACCAGTAGGCGATGCTTATAGAAAAAGAATCCCCGTTGGTGCTTGAGATATAAAACATCGAGGTAATGGAGAACAAAGCCCCGAGGCATTTGTTCGAATGGTTCTTTTTGTTCTGGAAATTCGCGCGTGCCTCGGAGACGCACATTTTTTACTCTCACTCGTCTAAAAGCCTAAATAAATAGTAACGATTTGTTACGGACGCGCCCCTTTACGCTGCTATGCTTTGCGGACTTAGATTTTGTCGGAATTAAAAGGCTACCCTTGCATAAACCACCGTTTCTTTTCACTGCTAGGTATTTTTCTTTGTAGCAGTTCGATAAAAGTGCATGAAAAGGATGCAATGTCCAATTTTTCACGAACAAAACTAGCATGTATAATCAATTCAAGTCATTCTTGAGGTAATACAATGCTCGTTTATTTCCATTTCACAGTTCTTAAACCGGAGTAGAATCTGAGAGAAAGAATCTGTAATATAGTATTTTCCATTTTTACTGCATTCATGGCGAATTTATTTTTTTCATCATTTCCAATTACGCGTTTTGCAAAATCTCCTTTATTAAGGTATGATAAAACTGTACTCTATGCAGCAGCAATTCGTTCATGGGAACAGAATAGTTTTTATCTAAGGAGTATAGTATTACCACCTATCTCATTTACATGCTTAATGGTTGTACTGTATTGTGGTTTGAAAAACTTTTTATTGATTTTGAGCCAACGTCTGTTCACCAACATAATGCAAATTATTTATCAAATACCAAGACAAGACGCAATAAAATTAATCAAATGCCTCCTTAATTCGTTTGTCATAGTTTAGTGATAAAATTTAATAAATACTTGAGTTAGAGTTCAACTGCACTTCAATGAATGTAATTTAATTTGAGATACAATGACAGTTTTGGGTTGCTTTCTAAATATTCTACATCCTGCATTTAATACACTTGGTATACGAAACCCTAGGGAAATTCACACGATTTCCTCCACTTTTTACGAGCGGAGTCTAGAAAAAGAGGCGGTCAACTGTTTTTCGGGAAAAAAGGCGCGATCACAACGTGTTGGTATTGTTTGCGCTTCTTACGTCAGTTCAATGGAAATATAATTAATTGAATTCCAGTTAGTGTCTTTTGCAAAAAAAATCTCAATCAATTAATTACTGTTCCTTTATGTTTTTTTTTGCAGCAGAAAATATTGGAGAATGAATAAATCTATTGTTCATGCATTATATTAGTAATATACGCAAAAGATGTTGACATTTCCACAAACTAATTTATCTAGTTTATTCTAATTATAATTCTTTGCATATGTTCTAACTGAAGTGCACTGGAATTAACAGATTTCATTATTATTTAATGTTGGAAACTCATATGACTTCAATGTACGAGAATGAACCTCTAAATTTTGAGTAAAGGGACATTGCTATTGAAAGCAGCCGGGCTCTGAAAGCTTGGAATATTACCGTAATTTTCAAGTGTGAAACTTTACGAATTACAATTTTCGGGTGGCGTCGTCGCATGAAATAATTAACATCATTATATCTTCATATTAGCTGCGCGTATTTACTAGCAATTTTAAATTTAATTTAATTAGTAGAAGATTATGTATATTTTGAGTTAAACCCATAATAGTAAACATTTCAATTGTGTGATTGAAACTTTAAAATAAAATAAAAATTTTCAAAGTAAAAACTTCACTAGAATTAGTGACAAACGTAGAGAAAGCACAGACGCTAAGTTTTAATCACTTGAAAGTACATTACCGTTATTTACGAGGTACTAATATAACACAAAGTCCACGGCACCTAGAATCTCCACCTCGTCTAACCTCATTTCGTTAAAAAGTGTTTCCGATTGGATTAAGATACCTGTATACTTAAAAGATGATTAAAAGAGTATAAAAACGCAGTAAATCTGGGTTATATAATCTGGGAATATGCACCGCACGAGATAAGGCGCAAACGAGTTGGAAATTCGTCTCTTGTGCATACTATGCATACTGCAGTAGTGCACTTAACACCCGTTGACGACGGTGAACGAGGAGAATCATGAAGGTCGTAAACATATGAATGGTTAGGTGCAGATGGTTATATACAGTCCCTTACAAACAAAATCCATTACGCTTATTTAAGTTTTTTTTTTTTTGTAATAAAAACTAAGTGGCCTCTGACTATACACTAGTGATATAAACTTAATATCACTTTTTTGGGCGTACTGCAACCATACCGATTACCGTCACCTTGACCCTCATTTCATTATAGTTCATTAACCACCAGGGTTATTAGCAGTTATTGAGACTGAATTGGGTAGGAAATATATGTTATATTGTCCCCATAATATGTACCTCACTATCCCTGCTATAGGCAGACGGCTTACCGACTGAGCTACGGAGCAGAGCAACATTTCTATTTAAATTTTAAAGAGCAGAATCAATACTTTTAGGTTAGTTTCAAAGTGTGGCATTAATTATCCTGCTAGTAAGCGTTCAAATTCAGAGGGTTCTATGTTAACGACAAACCAAAATAATTATTAGAAACTTTTGAGGACATTGAATGGCAGGTTTAAAACTTGGTTTAAGAGAATTTATTATCATATTCATATAAATATAGTTTTTAAACAAATAAATAGTTAGCTTTAATAAATTTTTAATTAGCAAAAAATTATAAATTACGCAGAAAGCTTAACACAAATGTTATATTCAATATTTGAATATAATATATATTGACCTATATTTTATGTATTTTTGTAGAAGGTTTACTTTTAAGGATGCAGGTAAATAATATTCATGAATATGCATAACGTAATAGAATATAAAAGTATTGTGGGTATGAGTACTATTTTAAGTATGTTTTATTTCTTCTATTAGGATAAATTTATTTTCTCACTTACTTTCTTTAGTATCAGATACATCAATTGGATAAAAATATTTTTTCCTACATTCTTGGAAGAAATTTAATTAACTGATTTGTTTCGGTACGTATTAATTAGCGTATTAATTATTAAGTTACTTTAGCTGAAAAATAGTTGCATAGCACAACGGATTTTTTATGCACTGGAATATAAAATGATAACAGATCATATATATTCATTATGTTAATTAAACTGAACTAGAACACTTACTTACTTTATATTTATTTGTATATCGTTTTTGGCTTGTTTTCTTCTTCAGTATAATGTTTAATAAGTATAATAATGATGATATTTTATTATGTTGAAAATCTGCACTATAACACTTACTTTTTGTTTGTAGGTAAAACGTTTTTGGCAAAGTAAGTGTTATAGTGCAGTTTTATCAACATAATGAATCTTAAACACTTCGTGACCACACTCAACAATACTATGATGATATTTTAGTTATGTCTTAAATACAACACCAACCGTACTAATATTGATTAATAATTACTTAATTATCAAAGAAAACATTAAAATTTACATATACAAATTGAAAGAACTCAAGAGTTCTTAATGGGCACACCCAATAACATATCCACGCACCCACCCATCTTTTCCGATCAACAACAAATTCAATATAAATTAATTCAAAATAAATTTATATTAAAGAAAGAAACAATTAATCAATATTATGTAAGTATTATGTTTCATTTACATAATAATTAAAAACCTATATTTTACGTATGATTTAGTAGAAATTCCAAGAAATTTTAATTAAAAATAAAAAGAATTTATTAAGTACGATAGTTTACAAAAATAAGTTCCAACATTATTTATAACGGTACAAAATTGACGAATAGTTTCCAAATAAGTTATTAATTTAGATAATAATTTATTTTGCCAATATTGTTTGTATGAACTTGAGCAAATTAATTGATTCACACTTTACTAAACAAAATTATAATTATAAATATGCAATAATTGCATTAATATTAATTACAAGAATATTATATGTTATATTGCGCCGTTAATATCTAACCATTAATAAACCTATTGAAGATGAATTTAAATATTAACTACATCTAGAAACCTGAAGTTAGTTGGAATATTCAAGCATGTTTAACTAATAGGCAAATCATGTAAAACACGGAAAAGTACGTTACAAATAGGTATATAGATGAATTAAACATTTTAGACATGCAGATTAGATGTATTAGTAGTTTACTTTATTTCGCACTAATTTTGCATGTGTGAATACAAAATGGGAATACTCTTGCTTTTGGAATGTACAGAATTGATTATTTTATTATATAAATTTAGAACTTTTTATTAAAATACTTGAAAAATTCTTTTATGGTTTATGAAAACTTAATGTATATTTTAAGGATCATTGATATTCAAGAGCTGTAAACCTAACAAGGACTTTTTCAGAACTGTCATGTTCCCGAAGAAAGGAACTTTATATTTAATTATGTAGAAAAGTTTTACTAGGTAATACAAAACGTGTTAAAGGTAATTTTAAAAAGGTTTTAAAATAATCTGTAAGTTAAATAAATGTTTTATATTTATGCTCTATAACTCTACGCATAAAATTTAAACTCAGGAATTAGCAATGGAATAAAAATATTGTTTTTATAAATATTTTTTTTTCGGTATCAAATTTTTTATAATAATAATAATAATTACGTCCGTGAAAAACTACACTCAAATAGAAGCAAAACAATCTTTGGCAAATTACTGCCTCTACCCTGGGAACTTGTAAAAAAGTTTACTCTCAGCAAGTCGTTTATAGTATCATATTATTTAAGTTGTATAAGTAAAAAATATTATTGAAAGCCTAGTTCGCTCGGTCTCTTTTTTGGAGTGCTTTATTATTGTTATTTTCGGAAACCTCTATTCCATTATAGTGCATCAACTACCAGGGTTATTAGCAGTTATTGTTACTAAACTTTGTAGGAGTATATATTATATTGAATATACCTCCAGCAAGATTTAAATCTGTGTGTCCCTACACCATGACAATTGTTACATCAAAACAATTATTACCGCTATATTAGTATTTGTCAAAGTTTTTGTATTCGTTTTCTACTATATCTACATAACTTCCTAGCAACCCATTTCCCCTCTCCGTATATTAACCAATTATTATCTTTTATGTATTTACTGTATCTGATTACAATGAAAATAATAGTTACTATTCTCAGAACTTTCATATGAGATTTATGTGATAAGTAAGTTGTTGCCATAGAACGGAGAGTTCCACACATTATACATAATAAAACAAATAAAGAATGTATGAAAGAAAATAAAAGAATTATAAAGCACTTACTGTGTGAAATTGTCGACAGGGTGAGCTTCAGCGTTGGCAGAGATTTGATTTAGTTTTGAGCTTTTTCCGTTGTTTCACTGCTGTTCGTTGCTGCGCAAAAGGTAAAGGCCGTAAATCTTGCAAGCGGTGAAGCAACTTGCTTGCATAATAGGGTGGAGGCGACACCAGCAGGGGCAATCCCAAAGTGGGAATTCAAATCGAATGTAAAACTTGCAAGGCAGAATTGATTGGCACCACCGAGTGCTACCATGTACAATAAATTATGTAATTCTCCAATTGGTTGAAGATCTACGATTGATAATCTGGAACTAAAAAGAATTGTTCATAAATCTAGTTTTAACGGAAGTGCTAAAATGAAATACTTCGAACTATTTTATCTTATGCAGTAAGAATGGATTAAAAGACATGGACTTTTGGTTGAGACATTCGTTGCGTCTTTGAGTATGGTTTCAAATTTAAAATCAAGAAATAGAAAACCAAAGAGCGGAAAAAAACTTGGTTAAATTATTACATTTAACATTGGTTGTTCTGCAACAATAGAGTTAAATTACAGGTGCATATATATGGCATAATTAAATGAGAAAAAGTTCTCAAATTGTGTTATTTTAATCTTGTTTTACACCCTTTCTTGCAACCCTGTGTTTTTTGGAAACAGAGTTGTACGAGTACGTACTACGCATTTTAATTAATTTTCAAGAAACAAATGAAATGAAGATTTTCTAAGAAAAAAAATTGCGCCGTACGTGTCTCTCTACATTGAAAGTAAAACTAAAACCAGTAAAATTATATAATTTTAATTAACAGGCAAACACAATATAATGCAAAATTCGTATAATTCTAGTTCGTTTCTTTCTCTCTTTGTGTTTATTTAGTTGCATAAAGCAATAAGCAGTTACTACTAAGTTGACAATACAGACATTAAAAAAAAAAAACATAATGCAGCCACTTGGATTGAATAATTACCATTGAATCATTAATCTAGGATGCATAAAATGATAGATTAAACATGTAGGCAGGCAAATTTAGATTTGATTTTTACTAGTCTTCTTTGTTTACGCAAAATAATAAATATGAATATAATTATTATGTTGATAAAATTTCACTATAATTCAGTATAATACTGAAGAAGGCAACATGCCGAAAACGTGCTAACAAGTGACTAAATGTAAGTGGTTGAGTGAAGTTTTATCAACATAATGAATCTTAAACACTTCGTAACCATACTCAACAATACTCTGAATAAGAGATTTTTAAAATTGGATTTAAATTAAACCAACTAAAATGGATTCAAGAGTAAATTTTGCATAATTAATATATATATCGAACAAGTTTGAATGTAAGTCATAGATATAATAAAAGGGTATTTTACTAGTAAAAATATATCAATTATTTCATAATGGTATCACACTTTTCTTACATTGATCGACGAAAAATGTAATTCATCTACTTATATAGGGTAGGACGACACATCTTTTCTCAACACTTGTTTTATGAATCTCCACGTCTGCCACTTGAAACGCGCGACTTAGAATCTAGGTTAGACGAATTATTTTTTCTCATTGCTCTTCATTGCTTTTCTTTACGAATGGTTACCCCCATAGTCCCATCCGCTAATGCAAAAGTTGCCAGTTGACTTGATTGCGTTAAAGCGATTTAATGTCACGCGCCCTTCATCAACCCCCTCACATATCTACCCTGGTCGACCACGTCTCTTGTTTTTGTAATTTGGTATATTCAAGAATTCTATGTGAGAACATGAAAGAACTGCGTTTTCTGCATTGACACAAGAATTGGGTACGATGGTCTTTGGGGAAGGGTGCGCATTCAATCAATTTTAATGACGTTTTGCGTGAAAATCTCTAATTCAATAGAAATTGGTTCAAGTAAATTTATCCTATTTTAAAAGTTCCTATTTTATATTATGAATTCAATATACCTGCTGTCAGCTTTTTCAATTTGGGTAAAATGGTCAATTAGCTAAAGTTTGAAATAAAATAAATTGTAAACTTTAACATGTAGACAGATAAGATGAGCTATAAAAGAAGCAAAGTTAATTTTAGTGTGTATTTAGAATAAATAAATAATTTTTTGGGAGGACCTCATTCTATCCAGATACGCTTACCCCCATAGTTAATTAAAAACAAAGTAACCCCATTATACACACATGGTTGACAACGATCGGTTCACTGGTTTAATTTATTCATTTCGTTTCCCCTGGGGGAAATTCGCAGTTACCTCTGTCATCTACCCTGCTCATATTACATGCGCTTCATTCCGATTTTGCCACGCGTGCACTGTTATGCGATTTGCTCGTTTCGCATGCCACGCGTTTATCGCTGCGAGTATTACACATTACAGACGGAATCTGACGCTAAAAGGGGTTGTTTAAAAGGTCAATGATCGACCTTTGCAGTGGTAACTTTTTTCATTGCCAACGAGAAGTCACAACATGATGATCTGGGAAGCACAAATTTACTTCCTTATTAACATGCCAGAGTTCTACGTTAAGAGGAGACGTGTTATGCCTTTTGAATAGATTCTTTAATGTTCAAATGTTTAGGATTCTTAAAAAAAGATGAGTAAAACAAAATTGGCAGAAGAAAATGTCGTTATTAATATTAAAAATTAAAGATAGACACGTTTCTGATGTTTATAATTTAATATCACAAAAAATCATTGTTTGCATTCGTACATATAACCATGCCAAAACATTTTCTCGGAATCGAAGAGACAACAACAATGGGTTTTTAAACTCAAGTTGGGAGTGAGGTTATCTATTTATTTAGTTATATCAAAGTTTGAAATTTACGTTAAACATATTGAATAAAAACTCCTACCCAATTACAATACCAAATCAATATAAAAGTAATAAAAGTAAATTGAATGACAACATAAATAGAATTTTTGCTGCCAGACACAAATTAAAATCGTATAGGTTTCTTCTGAACGTCTGATTTGGACAATTGTTGGTTTTTTACAAGTAGTTTATATGCATTCAGTGCTTCTAACGGATTATTTATATGAATTTTCCATGTTGTAGAATTATTTGCAAATTGCAGGTCTTCAAAGTGAACAGCTTTGGATAGAACCAACTTATCTATTAATTACATTGTGCAACCAAATAAAAACCGTTTTTAAACGAATATAGGAAATTTTTTTCACAATTCATATCAATCGAGATCTTGAAAGTGAATCGACCTTAATTGCCTTGTTTTTTGTACGCTATAAAAGTTGTAATTTCTTTTACAAGAGTGATATTGAAATGTTATATATATATATACATTTTTTCTATTATTTTATATCATTTAAAATATTTATTATATTGAAATTGAACAAAATACTTAATAGACAACAAAAGTGAGAAAACCAAATTGTTTAACAGTGTTACATTAAAGTAGATGTCGTTTTCTACAATGGTCGCACACCTAATTCTATTATTGCAAAATCTTTAAATAAAAATAAAATATGAGAAAGTATGATGGATCATTTTATCCCATAAACAGTCTTATTCAAAGAAAACCTTCAAGTTCCATTTATTTGTACAAGTGTATCAAACAATTTTTCAATTTGAATTATTTATTGTTTTAATAATTTTTTTTCTTTGAAATGTTATTATCGTTCGTATATGAAAGTAATTAAATAAAATATTATTATTTAAAACCAAATCGATTTAATTAACATTCTTACTCTGAATAATTTACGGTATGTTAATTTTTGCACGCCTCAATGCAATACATTTATTTCCGTCAATTGTAGCAAACTCGCAAATACGGGAAAGCGCTAATT
>JAODIE010011492.1:51961-91023 GCA_027575565.1 Diploeciton nevermanni
AATTTTTGCACGCCTCAATGCAATACATTTATTTCCGTCAATTGTAGCAAACTCGCAAATACGGGAAAGCGCTAATTGGATTAATTAATACCATTGCGCCATCAACGGTAAACCTCGACAATTACAATGAGCATACCTATAAATTGGTGGTGGTGAGGTTGGAGACGTAATGAATAGCGAGCCAAACAACAACAATTAATTATAATGCTTTTGTTATCGCGCAATTCGTTCAAACCTATGTACAGAACTCAGAGACAGTTGCTAGCATATACTTTGTCGTCTGCTTCGCTGTTCGCCGGATATCATAGGCGATTCTTGCCATGGAAGTAATGAAAATGAAAGAAATGGAAATTAAACAATCTGTTTAAGATGATAGGAAGAATAGATCCAGAATAAGTTGTAAACTAATAATAAATAATACTGAATTGTTGGAAAAACACTTTTAGTTGCTTGTAGTAAGGCAATATAAACATTTTAATGCTTGTAACACTTACCTCGTTAGAATTTCTATCAAATTTTGCACAGCAAATCACACACGTAATTTCATTGTCTATTGGACAAATGTTTTCTTACACCTTGTTATATACCATAAAATCACTCTAAATAAGATACTTCCTATTAAAGAATCTAATAAAAAGGTTTCTTTGGAATGCACGCAACGTCTCTCACTTGGTTTGTCGTGCAGCCGAGCAACTTGAGATTACTTTTTACCGCATAATGCAAAAACTTGGTGCCGCGTTTCGCACTCTTGAGTGTACCTGGGAGTATGTGCTGCCGAAATAAGGGCGACGATAACAACGAAGGCCTCCACGAGACGAAAACGAACCACTTTCTCTCAAAAAATTCGAACTTGCTTGAAACACAAATGTTGGATGTGTATATCTGTAATTCTGTGCATATCGCAATTCAACATAACGATATTTCATCAGCGTTATTTTCGTTTTACAAATTCAAAGTACGATTAATACAAAAGATACATTCTAGTTATACTTAAATGATGTAATTGAATTTTGAATATAAATATATAAATTCTCAAATATTTTCAGGGGCTAAAATTTAAGACAATTAGTAACCAGTTTTGTTTATTAATTATGGTTAAAATTTAAATAAAAAATATGAACAATAATTATTTAATAATTTTAATTTCTAATAAATATTAGATTAAACATTAGAGCCAGGTACAGCAATGCGTCTTGCTGCGTGGGTCTTGACTTGACATCCGATCTTATTATAATTGTGGTTTGAAAATTAAGAAATTCTCATATCAATATACGAGAATTAAAAGCATAAATAAAATAAAAATTTTGTTAATTTATAATAAATGATATGGTCAATTGTAATACCTCAAAAGCATGAAACTTGTTTAAATCAATCAAAAAATGTTGTGCTAATCGATAACTATTATAACATGTTTACGTATGTGGTTTAAAAACAAAATAAAGATAAGAACATAGGCAAATATTATAATACGGTATGAAATCAATTTAATAAAATCTGACTTTCAGAATAGTAGCAGGCTATGAACAAGCTGAAACAATTAAGGCGCTAGCTAAATTTTATTTTTTTTATATTTGGTAGGTTTCTGGAAATTTTATTTAATATAAGCAGTCTTTACACTCTGCTTTGTATTATCTTTGCGGATTGATGCATTATACTTCTACACTCAACGATCATTATTGCAGTTAAGACAATCTAACTGCTATTACGTTTAATATGCGCAGACAAACAAAAGGTAATAAGAAGTAACGTGACATCAGATGAAGCTGGCAATATAGGTTGATATTGTCTTCATTACTGACGCATGTATGAACAGATATTTGTACGGATTTAGAACATTTCGTTAGGGCGTGTTGTTGCGCTTCATTGAGGTGAGTTGTTTATCTTCACAACGTCTCAATGCCAACAGCAATTTGCTTTTTGCCTTAGCAACCCTCCCACATGCTGACTCTGATAAAATCATATGTTCGTAAGGCTTCGAAGGGACAGTGATTTGTATTTATTTGCATTTGGACCAACATGATAAAATGGTCGAGAAGAGCTGCGTGGTTTGCATGGGTAAAAAACTGCTTTTCGAGCAATTGGGCTCTAACAATAAATGTTTATCGAGGGAGCAATATCGTTTGTTGTTATTTGAAAAGGAGCAAAACACAATACAGAAACTATTTGATTTTATGAGTTTCTAGAAAAAATAATCATTCATGTGTTGTGCGGCATTAGAGAAAATATTGAAGTACTATACTTTCTGGGTGTACAAATACTTATTTTCACTTTCAGAACAAACCCAGGAAATTGTCTAGATAACTGTGGATGGAATAAGATAACAATAATTAATAATAATAACTAGTAACAGAATTAATAGGCTATAAGCGTATATAAGTAATGCAACATAAGTGCATATTGCAATGTTTCTCATTTATTCTTCGTTCATAAAGGTATATTGCAATCATAACTGATAGCAGGTTATAAATATCAGCAGGTTTATAAATCCAAGGACAAGGATATCTAGTTTTTTAACCTGGTCTTGAACAAAGTAAATGTATGATACGTATTTCTTCAATATTGAGTATAATTTCTCATTACAATAATTTTGAAATAATTTAATAAAATTAATACTTGAGAGTAATGAAAGTAAAATATATATTCTTTATGTTCAATTTTGTAATCAATCACATTATCTTAAATTACCGAAGATACATTATATTATATGATTTCACGTGCGTAAATTCATTTTGCTAAAGTAGTGGCAATAGAAAACGCTAGAAGAAGTAACATTATTTATAGGCAACAGGTTGCGGCGCAAGAACTGATCGAAATGCACTCAGTGCTCGAGACACCAATCTTTAGTGCTTTTCTAGACGGCAACCGTTAAAGAAGTGAAGTAGTAAGCGGAGTAGATGAATTAAGCCGAGTTTATTTTGCGCACCTGTTTGCGTCTTATTAAAATGTGATACGCTTTGCACATAGTGCTAAAAATGCATAAGTATACTTTACATTAGAGGCTTTACAAAGCCTAATTTAAATTCGGACAAACTATTAAAAAACTCTTACGCAAGTGTAATAAAACAATAACGGATATTCAAATTAATTCTAATATTAAACCCTATTCTTGCTTATATAATTTATTAATCCGATTGGCGTGTGAAATAATGTGGTCAAGAAGTAATTCCAACTTATGAACTAAAAAATAATATACACACAAATAACACGCATGGATTTACCAGAAAATGGAGATTGAAGAGAAATCTAAAGCAAGTGTAACGTAACATACCTGTAAATAATAAAGCGACTGTGTGTTTGCGGCAACTGAAACAATATAAGTGAATTTAACAAACATGGCAACTTTGGATGACATGCAAACTAAACCGGAAATAATCTACGAACTAATTATAACAATTATTAACATTCTTGGCATTGTAGCCAATGTCCTCCTAATTGTGTCTATTTTGCGCAGCAAGCTAATGCGTAATCGGACCAACATGTACATCCTCAACGTAGCATTTGCTGATTTGCTGACACTGATAGTGTTGTTAATTTACTACGTGGATAAACGTATCCTAAAGTACACAGAATCTCTCGACGATCATAAGCACGTGCAATGTGTGCTCTCCAACCTCGAGATATGCTTGCAAATCTTAACTATGCTTTTCGTCATAGCGCTTGCGACAAATATCATTGTCCTCTCGGCGTGCATATCCCAAGGCATAGTTGTAGTTCTCCTGTGGAATGTTGCGATTGTTGCATCCTACTTTAACGCGTTATACTGCAAGGATGAACTCACCCTGCTGCAGGGTGGAATTTACGCAGTTCTAATGGCACTGTTACTCTTGATGCTACTTGGAAACTATTGCCAACATTGCCGACGCAAAGGAGATGCAACACGTGATGGTGCATTTCGCTTAAACTTTGCTACCATTTTTGTTTGCTTATGCCTCAGCAGTTGGGTGGTCAACGTAGTTGCGGAATTTGTAATCCGACACGAAACAATTGTCAAACACTTTGTGTTGGCGTTTGGTACATCAGTCAAAGTGGGCAAAAGCATTGCACTGGCCCTCTATCTGTTTAAATACAACGAGATGTTTAAAGATAGCATAATGGCATTGTTCAATTGTCGCACTGTGCGCATTAATCGAACAGAATCAATCAACTATGCTAGTGAGAGAACTTCCGTTGACATAAGCCTACGCAATGAAAAGATTCCGGCGTGAAGACGGGCAAATTAGAAAACTATTCCGGACTATTATTGCATTTAAGATATGATTAAAATATGGCAAAAAGATGACGCTACTTCAATTTTGTCGCTTAGTGATTGAATAAGGGCTCCCGGTTTTAGACAACATTCTACTCTACAAGGTGTATCACTTGGTCACGAATACCTCTTGGAAAAGTAAAAGTTAAAAGCAACATTGTTGAAATCAATTGAATTGAATAGAAAATGTACCTGTTAAGTTGCTGTTACATTGAGATTCAAGTAAGTTAATATGCATTGATTAACTGCTTTAATAAAAGTTTGCAGCAACAAGGTTGAGTTGCTGCACGCTACACCCAATACAATTTGCCGCAGTGAAATTAAACCAAAACTTTATTGCCACATACCCTTAGTTCATGAACATCAAATGAATCAAAATGTACTGGCAGATGCACTATAGTACTCATAAAACGTTATAATCAAAATTGATAGCCATGTTAGCGCATTTAGAAAGCGGCAGATCTGTTTTATTCATACAGATGCATAAAATTGCATCAAGGGGACATGTAAGCTTATTATGCATTAGGAAAGTTCTATGTTGAATTTTTCTACAAAGCAGAATTCAATTAGAAGAAAAACTTGGATATGAATTGATGGGATTTCACCACTGACCTAATTTTTCATGATTAAAAAGAGAAAATGTTGATTATTTGGTGTAACGCTTAGACCAATTAAAACCTAGAGTTTTTAAATTTGCAATTTGTAAATGTCGAATGGTATATAATGTTCGTTCATAAAGTATAAATTTAATGTGTATAAATTGTCAAAATGTTTACTTGTTGCAATTGAAGTTCTCACAAAAATAGTTCAATGGAATACACAATATAAATATTGCAATGTGTAAATATTAAGCTATTACTGAATATAGTAAACTGTAAATGTATTTGTATAATAAGTCATCTGTTAAACCAAATAAATATTTCGTAACAAATTCAAGAGAATCCTAAATGTTTAAGCGTATTTATTTCAAAGGATGTAAAACATAATTATAAAGTTCACACTGAAAACATTGACACACAACTTGATTTCTAAAGTGGAAAACGGAAGTCAAATTAGCGTTGAAATATTTGTTTTCATAACAAGAATATTTGTTAATTTTTGTTACTATTTACATAACGCGGGTGTATAAACCACCCATTTTTTTTAAATGTATACATGATATTGTCAATTACAAGCACAGAAAATATAATTGTAGAAATCGCCACAGATTGGCATAAACTCTGCTTTTATACGTTATGTAAGTTCTTGCGTTCAAAAATGTCTTATACACTATATGGATCATATGGATATTAATTTACATTTGTATATTCTTCGGTTGTCGTAATATCATCAGATTTTCAATATTTGTGTTTCATTCTTCATGTGTAGTCTCTTGCAATTTATCACTTTGTTATAAATATTGAGATGTGTATTGACGTTTGCCCATGTTTAATTTCTGCCTGTAATAAATAATTGTCAAATCTCTTCTAATAGTAAAAAGGGACCTAATACGCATTCGTTTCGTGTGCTAAAACTTCATGCCGACGCGCACGGGTTACTTTTCTTGCAATCAAGTGAAAGTTGTCGTTGATTGTCCGGTGACCGTTTACTTTAAAATTGTTTCGGACGCGCTCATTGAATGATACAGTTACGAAACAATAACTGTTACAATTCCATTCTAAGTGAGTATAGACAATAGTTAAGATAATAATAGATTACAAATATTTGTAGTGTTTCACATTTTTATTTGATTTTCAACTTCTCTCTGAATATTTTGCAAGACATGAAATAAACATTTAACGAGAATCAACAACAATTCTCCTAAACACATTTTGCTTCTACTTTATACTTATCTTTTATTATTATATGGAAATTAATTTGCATCCTATTCCAAGCCAAATCCAGATGCCAAATTCAATATCGTAACATTGTTAAATTTATACGTACGACCAACGTAGTGTTGCAAACTCTCAAGCAAGTCACATTTATTTGATTAAAACGGGATTTCGCAAGGTTAAATAACCGTGAATTTAAAGTGAGATTTTCAAGGAAAATTGTCTTTATATTTGCAATACCAGCAGTAATAATGGTACCGCAGATGTGTAATTATATCAGGTATTGCATATTGAAATTTCAGAATGTGTGTCTAGACTATATTGGAAGTTGGAGGTTACCGTGCTAAGAATAGCAGACTAAACCGACTAAACAGGTATGTGAAACTAGTGAAGCAAGCCAAATAGTCAAATACTTGCCAAAGACTCAAATATAATTTAAATCTATAATGTGCTTCGAACAATTCGGTTCAATCATACGGCCACAGCATGTCTGCACAGTGAATGCGGGTTTTAATTATTTTCTCATTGAACTTTGCATGGCAATATAGTAAAATTGTGAATTGAATTGTGATATTAATTTTAACCTTAAAAGGAGCGCTGTTCGAATTTCATTAATAAAGATGATGGTGTATTAATTTGATAAATTACTGAAAAGTTATATTAATCCGTGTTATTGTTCTTTTATTTTTGCGACACATTCTTGTTGTTCTGCAGTTTGTTTGGTATGTTAGAGCGTTTCGCGTCGACCGAAAAATTGGGTAAACCGCAGAGTAGAGCGAGTCAAGAGCGAGAACGTAAATACTACTATTTGCGCGCTCTCTCTTTTCATACCATAAATTAAAACTTATTAATTAATTAAAAAAAAAAAATATCGGACACTACGTAACCAAAACCAACAACAATACTGTTTTACTCACAAATCATTTATAAGAATATATTCTCATTAATTCTAGGAAATGTAGATAATATTTTCTTATTTTTAATTTAAATTAATAACGGCGAAGCAATAATAAACATTGAAGTGTAATAATATTCATGCATTCAACTGTTTAAATCTGAACATAAAAAACGTTTTACAACAGAAGTTTATAACTTAATGTTTTATCAATATAATGAATAAATAATTAATCAATGAAGTATCATAATTTGAATTACACGCGGCATTTGCTCATTTTGCACTCAACACACAAAACACTATAAACTCCAACCGTGTCTATTGCTTGATGCGCAAAATGTTATTATAAAGTCGCACTTCCAAAGAAGCGATCCTTGAAGCCAATTAGTGGTATGTTGCTTGCTAGATGTCTTATTGCTCATCTTTCTAAGAAGACTGCGTCGATAACGTTTGAAGCTATATCGTGTTAATTACATGTTCGTCAGTCATTTTCTTGAAGCACCGCGATAACACAAGTCGTGCTGGTAAACATAAATAAGATAAGTGCGTCGATTCCAGTAGCCTTAATGATACTGATACGAATGGAGACAACGTTTTGTTAGAGAATTTAGCGCTTCGTGGACAACATGTGCCGTCAGAAAATAATACAAAATTATACTTTTAGACGGGCGTATATCAGCAGCGCATGCAATCAGCAATAAGCGTCCGCATAATATCAACAAGCACTCATAATAAAAAAGTAAGTTTTTATAGATATAATAGTTTCATACTTAATTTATATTTTAAGGGTATGGTATTTTAGGTATACGGTAGCCATGAATTTAACTGAGGAACTAGAATATATGGATACTGGTATTGATGATGGAAGATTCAACCATTCAACAGGAAGCCCAATCGAGAGAATAATCTTAGAAATTGGAAACGACATAATTAGCCTCATCGGAATCATCTGCGATATTTTGATAGTCTATGCAGTTCTGCGTAATCGTCGAATGAAATCACGTCGCAATATTCTGCTTATGTATTGGGCCATTTTCGATGGAATCGGATCTCAACTGTTTACCGGTCCACTTGCTGGTTTTATAAGCCTAATTAGCAATCCTGAGGACTATCAATTAAGCGTGTGTCTTGTGGCATTCACTACAGGATTCTTTAAAATAAATTGTGTTTTGATAATGATGCTACTAATGTCCACAACTGTCGCGCGAATGCATTGGATCAAGGAGAATGCATTTCAATGGTGCGTGTGTGTTGTGACTCTTTTAATCTACATAATGAATTTTAGCATGTGTTACTTTGTATCCGAGTATCTTCTCTTCCTCAAGTTCACATTATTGTTTTTGATACTGTTGATAGTTTTGATTGTTAAGGAAGTGAATATCTGCTGCAAAGCACGACGAGATGATCCGGTCAGTGTTGAGACCAAAGTGAAAATTAACCTCGTGCGCATTTTTACTTACAATATAACTGCGCTTATGATTTTGACCTTCGTGTTACTCAATTTAATTGATGGTAGCTTCGTGTACATATTTGTTTTAGAATACTTCTTGCACTTAACTCCATTGTATATGTTTGTGTACTTATGTATAGTAGATTTGAATTTTAGAAATGCTTTTAAGAATTTTTGCAAGAAATCGGAAGAACCAGATGCGACTGTAGTCTATAATGTAGATGGAAACAAAGAAACAGTTGATTTTACTAGAATTTAATTATGCATTATTTTTATTAGGTTGACACAAATAAAGTAATTTTAACATAACTATTTATTGACAATTTCTTAGTAAAACTTGCATCATGAAATTTGCATTTACTACGATTTGATTAATTGCATACATTTTTGGTATTGTCAATAACGTTTAAATATTGTGTAAATATATTGTAGGCCGATGTAATTTTTGTTGGGGCTCATAACAATAAAACTATGCAAATGATAATTCAAGTACTTTATAAGTATTTTTTTCAATGTTTTTTAGTTTCATCTGCACTTATCCTCTGTTGCGATTAGTTGTTGATAAAAATGTATGTCATCTAAAAAAGTTCAAACTGTAATTACTCATGTGAAACAATTACAAGATAACTTATGCACTGAATGCACTAGTAACGCTAGTAATTTATTCTTATCCAACTTTCAAACAATAAAATTAATAATATTTGATTTTACACACATTTGTATACCTAATGCAAATACATCAAATCATTTCTGCAAACCTGCGATAACCTGTTGCAATAGTACACAAAACCATCATTATTACAAACACCATGTGTGACAATTTTTACTTAATTAACCATATAGGAATAAATCAAAGAATAAAGCAAGGCAGTGATAGCAACTATCCATTGCCAAGACGACAAGACTCATCAAACAAACAACATTTGATATAGTGCGATTCAATAAAGAAGCGAAATTGTTTACTAAGTAAAGTTGAGACAATAAAACTTTTATAGTTTTGGTCCAGCAAAAGAAAGAGCGTATTGTAACTTTCTGGAAAATGTCTACCGGTTTCAAAATTAATTAAGATATTTTTGTTGATGTAAGTTTTTTAATTTTAAAATGGAACTCTTCCCAAGTAAGTTAAATCTAATTTCTAGTATTATGCATCTAATACTATTCAAGTCATTATATTTAGTTCTGTATTTTTATTTTAGACGGACCGAATGTTTTCGATTGTATTACTTTTGGAGCGATTCTGATTGGCACTGTTTGTGATATTTTAATCATCGACACGATCATTCATAAACAGACTTTGCGCAAAGGCATGCGCTTGATGATACTATCATGGGCAATATCAGACTTGTTCTACTTGTTCAATACGTCGAGTTTCCTTCACTTTCTACTGCAATCCTTTGGAATCCACATTTCATCCGAACACCAACTTTACATCTTCCAGCCACCTTTAATTGACGAACATGCAAGTGGACTTATCCTTCAATTAAACTGTGTGATACTAATCTGGTTACTGGCAATTACATCGGTCAACGTTGATCACACAACACTGCAAACTGGCATCCGCTGGTTAATGATTACAGCGTTTATCATCGCAGATCTCCTAATAGTGTTTCTCAAATACGACGTAAGCAGTAATCATGTGGCCAATCTGCGAAAAGCGTACATTTCTCTGCTGATCATATTGATATTCGTCAATGAATTCTTTTACTTGCAACTGATGTGCGAGTACGATGATATGGACATTGATGAAGTAGCGATGAAACACCTCAAAATCAATATTGTGCGAGTGTACGTTTACAACTGGTGCTTCGTTTATTTCATAAAATACCTTGCTTCGTATGGATTTCATGAACCTATTGCAAGTCATGCAGCGACAAAGTATTTCTATGCGGTCACAATTTGTTTGACTTTAACTGCGTATCTTACCGGATTTTACGTATTAATTCACTTGCTGTGTAATGATTTGAATTTTCGAAAGGGTTTTGTTTGCTTTTGTAGTTCGATTAGAAGAGGTAATTCAATCAATACAGACCCAAATGAATTGAGTGCAATTATAATGGGTACGCGATATCATCAACGCTATCATACGACAGAACTTATGTAGAAATAGCATAAATAATACATAATACAATAGTAGTAGAGTAGAATAATATTGCAATATACTCTTGAAACGGGGCGTTTAGTAATTGAACGCTTGAACAAACGAGGTACTCTATTAAATCATAATTAGTTCATTAACAGCAGTTAATTAAACAAATATGATAACAAATATGATTACATAACTCAAATAATACAAATGAATTCTAAACGTCTATTAATCCATATTTTAAACATCAACATGACATTCATCTGTTTTGTACTTTATTACCTTATAAACAATGTTTATTCTTGATAATATATCACCAACTTACAACTAGTTAGTGCAGCGCGTCAAGGTTTTATCTTGGCCACATTAGAGGAAGTGGAGGTATATAACATAAGAAGTATTAAGTAGTACTGGAAGTAGGAAAAATCATTCTTAGAGCTTACAATACTATACGCGCAGCTAGGATAGACCAAATCGAAGTATATGATAGCTTGTTTATTTATGAATGTATAGTTTGAATAATACCAATTCGAATCGAAACAAGACGATCCGGCACTGCTTGAATCCCATGACATATCGCTGCGCTGTTTTAGGTTTCCGACTTTTAGCTTCCTCGGTCAACAGTTAAATACTGACCAAGCAATGGAGCATTCAGTCATCTTTAACATTACTTGAATAATAAAAATCACAGCTGTAACTATTACGTGTCCTCATTAAGTCCTAAACAGAGTTTGCAACTATTAAGTGATGCGGATTTTAAACAAAATAGTAGTATAACGTGGGAAACTTCCGAAAACGAAAGTAAGTATTAAAAATGTATTTTACCTTTCCTACTGCACTGAAACTAATTTTTAGGTCGCTCAATACAGACTAAATTTTGTAACAGGGAGAGAAAATATAAAGAGCTTACACAAAATGGGTAAGCGAATTAAATAATATCAATAACTTTTGATTAAATTCTTTTAATAATTTTACTGCTGCTGGTATTATAACGATTATAACAGTGACCTTTAACAGCATCAACGTCGATTGCTTATTGTATTCGCGTGTGTACCTAGAAACCGAAGCAACAGTAAAAGCTATAAACAGCACGCTATAAAGTAATAATAGATTATTTGTTTTTGATTCATATTTGCCTGCGTAAATATCATAAAAAATCCATTTTATAGATAGTAAAACAATTTAAAATACATTTCGTGTTTGTTTTAGTGTTCTCGTTGAGTACTCAATATTAATGCTGCGACCTGTTTGAGTAAAATATTTGTGTATGATTGACAAGTTAATATCGAAATGGCTAGAGTACAATACCAACAACTGGCTCATATTATTACCACGTAACATAAACATTAATGTATCATTTTTCACTTCCAGATGTTGAGGCAGAAGATTTTTTCGATAAAAACTACACAGATGAACTGGACGATTATCTTTATGAATTAACAGCGAGGGATGTCATTCAAGACTCTGTTAGAGTTACAATGGGTTGTATTGCAAATGTGCTTCTAATTTATATGGTTGCCCGTAATGTGCAAATGCGCACGAAAACTAATTTGCTATTGATGAACTTAGATATTAATGATTTGTTTTTATCGCTCACAAACTGCACTTTCTGTCATCATTGATGAAATTATTCGGCGCGTCTAATCACATATCTATCCTCAATAATTGCGTGTTGCATTTAATGGATGTTGGCTTTCACTTCAATGAGGAAGTGTTTTTATTGATCATCATATCAAATACTCTTAATAGGAACAAATGGGTAAAATTCAAATGGTTAATTGTTGTTATTTACTCATTTATAGGTGTTAACTTTCTGATTGATCAGATTCTCTGCCATTTTGATTGCTGGCCAATTATGTATTTAGTTTCTTTGCTACTTTTCATGCTTACTTTAGCTGTGATGCTATTCAAAGAATTTAATGACTGTTACAAGAAATGGTATAAACAAGATACCCTAAGTGAACGAACGCGCTTTAGTTTAAATATTGTCCGAATTTACATAATAACGTGGTTTATTACGTTTTTTCTTTATGTTATAGCGGCCAAATCCTTAAGATTTGTATTTGTTACCTTAGCACAGCAAGGGTTTTTATTCAGTCTTTATATTTTAATATATGTTGTATGGGCGGATAAAAATATTAAAATTTGTTTATTGAATCTCCTGCAATGTAAAGGCGCTGGCGCATATGATGTGGACGCTACGATAACATTGGGCGAAGATTCAAGTGAGGAAAGCCTTGATAACAACCACACAAATATTAACTTTAATACCAATCATGCCCATTCAGAAATAACTCAAGATATTAGTACAATAAGAGTATCGTAAAGACACTCTTATAAAGTATACATGAGACTGAAAATATTCAACTTAAAAATGTTTCTTTTTTGCTGTTATTTCCTTACATTAATTTAATATTGTTAAAGTCAAAACTATTTGTGCATTCCCAGGTATATTCTTAAACTTTATATATAATTTTTAAAAAACTATTTGTTTTAGACAAACTATAATATATTTAAACTATAAGTTCATTGGAATAGCGTGATACAAATGCAACACAAGGAAATAAACAAAGAATTGCCGATCAATGTTTTTAATTTTTGGTAAAGTCACGAATATAAAAATAAATTACTTTTCATAACCATTAGAATAATTGTAAAAAATCTTTGCTCGGAGAATTCATAGAATCAATAGAGCAAAAAAAAAACGGTAGATAAAATTAAAGTATATATATATATATCATTTAGCATCTTCTTTGATATCGGCCATTTCTTGTATTAATTCGGAACGATCAAGTAATGCTTCCAGTTGTTCATCCGATAATGTTAAGCCATTGGGGTGTATTTTCGCTTCCGTATTGCGAAGAGATTCAAGCAGTTCTTGCATCGTTTCCACATTTTGTGGAGAACGAGCATTATCTTTAATGATTGCCTTCGTCAAACGCATTTTTATTTCACCAGTACTAAGAATGTACTCGTCTATTGTATTGCGACTGACCAGGGTGTACACCATTACGGGTTTGGTCTGCCCAATCCTGTGACAACGAGCCTGAGCTTGCAAATCAGAATGCGGATTCCAATCAGAATCATACAAAATCACAGAATCGGCTGCGGTTAGATTTATACCCTGTCCACCTGCGCGCGTTGAAATGAGAAATACACCAACATCTGGATCATTATTGAAGAGATCTATTTGTTCTGTTCGTGTTTCAAGCGAGCTGGCCCCGGTGAGGCGAGCATGAGGTATGTCCCTCATATGCAAGTAATCCTCAATCAGATCTAACATAACAACTAAAGTACTAAAGATTAGCACTTTATGACCACGTTCAAGCAGACGTTTTAAGAGAGCATCCAATACACACATCTTACCACTGGTTTTTACCAACTCTTCGTCCACGAGAAGATTTGGTGTTCCAGGTATTAATGGAGCATTTATAAGATAAGGATGGTTAACAATCCGACGATATAGCATCAATGGATTTTGCAAAAACAAATGCAACATTCTGGTTGGCCATTCTCTTGGTTTACTTTCAACCGTTTCAAGTTCCTCGTCAGCCAGTCTCCATATTTCATCTTCCCGATATTCTACATTCGTCGCGCAGCGACGCTTCTTTTTTTCGTGTGTTATTTCTTCCTTGGGCTCTACACCTCGCAGTTTTTCAATGTTCTTTTCTAATGCCCCAGAATACAACTCCAATTGTACAGCGCTAAGAGGACAGTACACCCGCACATTTTTCACAGGTAACTTTATTTTAAGGACATCGGCTTTTAATCGGCGTAACATAAATGGTTCGAGAATACGTTGAATTGTTTGGAGAACTGTTTGACTTTCTTGAAGATTTGAGGTAAATAAGGTTTCATTGGCAAAATCCTCAGCTTGAATTAGTTGATGAAAAACTTCCATATTTGAAAATATAACAGGCATTATAAAATTTAGTAATGACCATAGCTCAATCATGTTATTCTGCAAAGGTGTACCAGTTAAGAGTAGTTTGTTACAGCATTGAATTTGCCGAACAGCACTAAAAACAAAATAATCAGACTTTGAAAAACTAAAATATTAGAAACATACAGTGACATTTGTGACCTGTGATTTTTAATTCTGTGGCCCTCATCAATTATAACATAGATGAATTTAATATTTAGGAATTCGGAAATTTTCTTGTGGATATAATGATGTGGCACAAGTATTATTGGAAACACATCAGTTGTTTTAGGTGACTTCAGTGATGCATGTTTAATTTCTCTGCTTGCTTTTTCTCTTTCTTCCAAACTTCCAGCATATGTAATAACAGGAAAATTTGGTGCAAATCGCTTAAATTCTGATACCCAATTTGGTATAGTTGATAATGGCACAATAATAAGATGCATTCCTCTTACACCTTTAGTTTGAAGTTTACCCAAAAAAGCAATAATTTGAACTGTTTTACCCAAACCCATTTCATCTGCCAGAATTCCATTAATGCCACTAAGATATAATGTCTAAAATTATAATTATTTCATAACTTATTACCCTAATTAGAATAAATCAAAATACCTCTAGCCATTTTACCCCAACCATTTGGTAATCTCGTAAACTTCCATTAAAGAACTTATTAGTTGATTCCAGATTACTGGACATACCCTGCTCTTTTTGTTTTTCCCAAGCTTTTGCATATTTATCACTAACAGTTAGAAACTTTGAAAATGCAGTCAGAGCTTTACTCTGTTGTTCCTTTCGCTCTGTTTGACTTAAATTTTTCTTTTCAGCAAATGGGTTTATCATTTTTTGATTACCTTCTGCGCTTGACTCCATTTTTTCTGTAACGTCACTCGAAAGTTTTCTCTTAGACATGATAATAATTTCCTCCAAACACAAGTTATCTACTATGCTTTAACTCGGTTTAATTGTTCTTCACTTTTTGGCGCGAAAACACTAACCACTATACATTGAATTCAGAGAATAACGGCCGATCAACTGACCGTGCGCAGTGCGCGCAGAACGCTCGTTTGCATTCGTTGCGCAACATGCGTGTCATCCCACTACAATCTTCAAGTTCAAACAGGTTTGAAATAATTTTCCTACATTATCAAAAGGTCTTTACTCTTTTTGCGAGTGCAATAAATTTAGATTGTTAAAATAATGAAACATGTATCACGCAAATAAAGTTAGATAAATGATTATATCTACAAGGAAATTATTATCTAATTATATTTAATGTGATAACAGTTTTATTGATTCTCTAAATTTTTTAACATTTTAAATAATTTTAAAGAAGCAGAACGTTAAGTCATAACTTTTTAGTTTTCTTTGATTTTATTACGGATAAACCAAGCAAAAATAATTTAAATCTGACTGCAACTTGTTCATTATAAGCAAAAGGGCAAATGTATCATGTAAAATTTTCTCCTGAATCTAATAATGTAAACAGTTTTTCTTTCTGAAACTTCAGAATATTATAAGACCACAATTGTTTTTAACACTACTGAAATCCGAATTCAATTGTATGCTTTAATTAGTTATATATATATAATTTAAAACAATAATATCAAAATATTTTATTCTTCATTTAGTTTTATATAGTTAGCGCATTTAGTTTGAAAAACATTTTCAATAACTTTTAGCTCTTAGTATTGTTTTTAGAATTATATCGAAACCGTACAAACTTTAATCATTCATTTTTCGCAGTTTAAATATTTTTACGCGCAAGGACTTATGAAGTAAAAATTTGTATCATTGAAATTGAATTCACGTCTAACAAGGCATGAATTGAATATATAAACAAAGGTTTGTAGTTTGAAATTAAATTTATTGTTGCTACGGTTCTCACGTATTTGGCAACTATTAGTTGCTTGCCCTAAAAAACTATGTGCTTTGCATAGATAATTTTGAACTAGCTGGGGCAAAATTCTAAAACATTTTCTGAAAATTTGAATTTCTACTAAATGAATAAAAAGAATATATGCGAGCAATTACACTGTTCAACCGCGAATTTCCTTAAATCATGGATTTGAATCAAAAATTAATTAAGTTCAGTCATTATGTTGAAAAACTGCACTATATTCTTCAGTATCAGATTTTAATCATAAAGTGTTTGATACTGAAGAAGGCAACATGCCGAAAACGTTTTATAAATCAATTTTAAGTAAGTGTTATGGTGCAGTTTTTCAACATAATGATTCTTAATCACTTCGTGACCACATTCAACGATACTCTAAGTTCAGTCAATTATATGATCTAACCTTATTCAAAGAAAATATTTGTCAAACAAACTATACTAGAAACTAAGTATAAGTAGAAGATACGGAAACGCAAGAAATAACGTAGGTGCAATCTATATAATTGTGTGTAAACTATGTGCATTGAAAAGCCTCTGTGGTACAGTGTGCGATGTGATTAACTTTGATTGATTAGTGAAGGACTAACTGAGTACTCTGCGTCACTTAGGATGCCCTTCAAGCCACAAAGCAAAGCAAATAGGTTTAGATAGAAAGGTCATTCCTTATCAGTTCCGCTCAGTAATTTGCTCAGCATTATTAGAAGAATCGGATGTAGAGGTTGATGACAGACAGCACAGAGAGTACCATGTCGAATTACGGTTACGGAAGAAATTATAAATAAATAGGCCAACAATGGATGGAAGTGAACAAGTTCACTGCTACTACCTATATATACCAAGAGAAGCAAATATTTATGCATAATATATTTCCAACGTGTTATCATATGCAGATTTAATGCTTCAACTCGAGGTAATAACATGGACGCAAAGATAAAGTTAACGTTTAGAATAATATGTTTTCTCAAGTTTATATTCTCAAACAAGAACAACAATAAAAACATCCCATAAAGACTCTAAGTTTGTTTGTTTCATTGGGCAGTTTACTCCTTGAGAATTGTATTATACTTTTTGGATAAGGAGGAATGTTAGACTTTTACAGTATTTTGGATAAATCCTTTGATCTTACCTTCAACTCAATATCATCATCCAGTATACGATCACGCATACAGCTATAATTTAACATTTATAAATGTGAATTTAACGAATAAATTGCTCTATTGGACATGGCTTATAGCCGCCTAAGCTTCGCGGCAAACATGCGAGAGTTAGGACTGGCGATTGCGAGTCCAGTTCGTGGCGTATCGCGTTATCATCAAATCGTGCCATCATTCCATACGAAAGCGTGTTGGAAATAAAACGCGGCATCAGTCTGCCATCGACAGATTTCAGCTCTAATTTATTAACCAACAGCATAGTGGCCGATTTAAAAGGTTTAAAAAATGATTGTGCAACAGAAGTATTCAGCAGTTTGCTAAAATAAAGAAATGGGATGTCCGGCGATAAATGGTAACTTATTTTTAGTTAGAACTAGCTCTATTTCATATTTAATGTTGTCATAAAATGTGCGATTGTTAAAGCAGCGTCCTCGAAGGGATTAGCAGTTATAACACGAGATTGACCTTGATGTGCAATTTTGCGCATGCTGTCTACTAAGCGCATTATGGTTTTATCAAATTAAATTGACATTCGCCATTTTTGGCTCCTTACATAATGACCACGCGGATAATACATTCATACTGACCAGTTTCTTTGTTTGAACAAACAACTGTATTTTGACATGTAAGAATTATGCATCACGCACATAATTTATTCAAATTTAGTACAAATTCCAAAATGTTGTTATATTATTTTTTGTGGACACGGATTCAATGTGTTATTACATAACATTGAATTCCTGGAAATTGATAGCATTATTAGCCTATGTTTTCGAAAATAGAAATAAACATTTTAGAGAACATTAGGCACCAAATGCATATTTATTGCCTCGCTCTCTTTGCATACTTTTTTCGGCTCTGCTTTCCTTTTCGAGATGCTTCCCTCGACAAGAGCCAAATATCACTGCCACTCTTATCGCTTCAAACGGTTGACATTCGATCGTTGATGGCATTGAGTTGGAAATTCAACACAAATATTTAACTCTCTTCTGCTGCTACTATAGTTTTCACAAGTCACCTTATAGTGTGACTAATCTCACCTTTTTTTATTTTATTTAGATCAGTATTTGCAAGTGAATTTAATTATTATTTAAAACTATTTTTAGATGAAATGGTGACAAGGGCTTGAAAAGAAGACAGTTTCTTAAACTCACAAGAAAACCAACATCACGATGGACTACGATCTAATAGCAAATTTGAGTTGGAACGTGACGTTTGATTCGGACATTGCTCCCGATGAATCAATGTCTATGATTTTCCACGAGATTGTCTTTTCCGTCATCTGTTTGGTGGGCATAATCGCCGACGGGATAATAATCTATATTCTACTACGCTTCAAAAACATGCAAAGTTCAACGAATGTTTACATCATCAACTGGTTGATCAGCGATGCAGTTTATCTTCTGCTGACGCCCTGCTTCTATCGTATTTTCTCTGCACTGGAAGACCTCTTCATCGGAGAGGAGATCGTTTGCATCTCGTTCGAATTTGCATCCGTGCTGCAGATAACTAGTATTGTATTCATCGGAGTGTTGTGCATGAACTGGTTTCTCACAGTGTACACAGTACGGTTTGGACGCTTTTCGCGACTTGTCGTCGTTGCTGTTTGGATGGCGGCAGCGGCGGGCGTGTTGACTTTTTCCACTTTCTGCGTACGTCAGCTGTATTCGCTGTACTCACATTACATTTTATTTTTTGGGTATGCGGCGCTTATGTGTACAGTGGCGGCAATGCATGTGGCGCGCTATTCGACGCGTTGGTGTGATGCGCACAGTAAGTTGAGACTTAATCTGACGCTCGTTACCGTCTACGTGATCTGCTGGTTTCCAAGCTGGCTGTGTCTTCTCATCGCCAGCGTAATTGAGGGTTACTTGGTACTGTACTACCTGTCCATCGTGGCTGCATGTCTTGGCTATTTGAACCCCCTGTTTAATGTATATGTGTTTGCGCGAGAGAACAAAAACTTTCGAATGAGTCTGCTGCAAGTATTTCAGTTTGTGCATCGAGACTACGACGATGCTGCTCAGACTTTTGAAGATTCTGATGATAATTTTAATAACATCTTTGTTGATATGCACAATGTCCATCATATTTAAGCTAAGATGTTTTATATTAAAATATGTATACAAACTGGTTAGATTATTTCTTTAATATTTTGTAGCGAAACCATCTCAGATTCCGACACCGTTTTCGTTCTCTATTACAGTAAATTGCGTCAATTACCATAGACACTACACTTCCCTTAGCAGGATTTGAACACGTAATAAATGCTTTGTTGTTGCTGCTACAGTAGACGCCTTGTCACCTGGCTTAATGTGTGATTTCTTAACTTAATATTTTCAGTGTGTTCTTTTCGTTTAATAATGAGCGTCATAAATTATGTTTTACGAGCTGGTTATAAATGCACGTTAATACTATAAAACTTTTCGCAAGCGCGACGCACATAAAATGTCACATTTACACCGCGCCGTTAATACAACAAATAAAATCGTTTCTTGACCGTCGACATTCACAAAAAGCTAGAGGCTCAAATTATCACTGTTATCGTCGACGTTATGTTTTCTTCTGCTTCTAATAGCATTCATAGCAAAGGAAATCACCATCATACTGGTTGTGACTGTTTTCACATTTATTCCTTATTAAACTAACTGAAACATTTAATCATACCGCGACTGTTTTGCTTCGCTCTGTATGCAAACAAATACGTGGCCACATTCTCTGTGTTAGGAATGGTTAGTTGGCGTCGTTATGTACCCTTATCGCGCGACGTAGCAAAAAGTGAATAAAAACGCGCGTCGCTTGCCCGCCGTCTGCTGAAACGTACAAAAGAACATCCGTGCGCCTACGAACCGTGACATTCGACAAAAAAAAAATCGCGCGCATCGTTCATCGTCCTCGCGTCGCGCCGTCTTCGATGTCGACAGCGTCGTTTTGTGGACGGCGCACGTTAAAATATGTTATATCCTCGACGAAATACGAAAAACCCTTCAACATTCTGAACATCCAGATATATTTCACTTTCACACACACAGTGTTTTGTGAGCCAAAAGGAAAAAAAACTTTCGATAATAAAGGTTCGTGTGCGTAGATAGTCTATAAAGTTTGTCAGTGGCTGGATATAATGCCCTAACTTTGATACTTAGCAAATTGTTACGTCTATTGATTTATTGCTTATTTTTAGTTTTAGGTAGGCGGTAGATATATTTTTGCTAATAAAAAGAGAAGCGAAATGTTTAAATAGGTGGTTATTGCTGTTTCTCGAGTGTGACCAGTATGTTACTGCTATAGTAAGCAGGCATTGGAGAATTGCCCAGAGCGGTGTTGGTTTTATTCGCTTAGGCAATTTGTACGTAATTGGGTTTAATAACCAGATTCCATAAAATCGCCCATCTATTACTGGCTACTGCTAATTAGATTTTGTCGTGAAATGCATTTATGCGGCTTGCTGTTTACAAGTGGAAAGTATTTTAATTTAAACTGGTGAATAGGTATTGTTATACAAGTTGTAATTAGGTTCAATAAAATTATTTAAACTTGAAACAAATTATCTAACTACTATATGTTCTATAGAAAACATAATATGGGATACTATTTTGCTTCTTGGTTACTTTTGGTAGATATATGCCGCTGCGACCCCAAACAAGCGTCGTGACATGCTTAAAACATTAATTTTAAGCATGCTTGTTATTTGTTGTCAGTAGCAACAACTACAACTTCTCAACAACTATACTTATTTATTATTATTATGGTTTTTCCAATCCTGCGGATTATTCCCACCCAATTATTATTAGATTTTAGATCCTTTACTAGGGAGACCAGCCCTTTAAAATGCCCTGTCTCTCACCTACTCGACCGGGAATTGTACCCGGGTCTTCCGGGTGAGAAGCAAGCGCCATACTTAACACTCCATTCGTATTCCCACTTATTTATTATAATTTATAAAAAATAAATTTGACATCATAATGTAATAATTAATGCTAATAGTTTAGATAGTAGCATATACGAGTACAGTTGCTCGTACAGTAAAACATACAGAAAACTTTGATTAACTGCTGGTTCAACTATTTATCAAATGCAATTGATAATTTAAAAAAAAATTCATAAAGATAACTGTTATCGATTGCAGTCGGTCAACTATTATCGGTCTAGAGAGTTGGGCATCAGCGGCATTAGTTCTTAATCTAGAGAGCCTAGACGTTGCCGTTCTTATTTTGTTACTGAGAAGCGGTCGATTGTGCATTGGTAACGTCTAGGTTCGGAAAATTATAAAAATGAATCTTAGTCGCATCTTAGTCAAGTCTTAGTCAGGACTCAATTAGTTACAAAACTATCTCGCGACAAGTTTCCCAGTTCCAAGTTCTGAATATAAAATCGATTTAATAAAGATCATAATAGCATATTCAAATCTATTAAAAATCCTCTTTATCGAGGCGAGGTGTTTCGGATAATTATATAATTATAATAATTATATATTATTATATTTTTCATGATATTTGCTCTAAGACTTTAACAATATGGGCAGAAAATACTACTCATATTTGTACATGGATTAATTAGGAATATTCAATTAACATATGCTTGAGCATATGGGCATTCTTTCAAGAAACTTGCCCATATTATAAATAATAAATTAAACATAGTTAAATAAATAAAAAATTCTATTTTTTGTTCCGGGTTCAATATTTTAGCATAAAATAAGTAAATTATCTCTACACTAATATGTTTATTAAAACATTCTCATTTGAATAAAATAAAAAGAGAATATTGATAATATGCCAACCTTCCCGAAAAGCATAGCTAATCAAAAGCATCATGCTTACTTATGACAAAATATTTTTAAAATTATTTTCGAAAAAAACTGGGAAAATTATTGTGATGATGTACTCAAATTTTCTCTTGGCTAATAGAAAAAAAAAATGCGCTGTACCTTAATTGTGAAAGATTATACCTATTCAATGTTTTTGGTTAAACTTTTTCTATTTCTTTTACATTTTAAAAGTATGTTAAAGTTATAAATTATGTTAAAATTTAAACTAGACATAGAGTTTGTTGAATTGATTAATTATGGTGTGCTAAAGTAAGAACAAAAAATATTGTTAAACTATAATACATATTTAATACATTTGCCATTTGCTACAAGTAGTATAAAGACTATATAAAACGTATAAAGCTGATTTACATGCATACCTAATACATCATTCTGATGTTGCATGTCTAGAAGTTGATATCTCCTTATATTTTCCAAGCACTTCGCATTAATTTGAAAACAAGAACCATGCCATAATTCATCACTCTTACGTGACAGAGAATATTTTAAAATAAACTCAAGAAAAATGAGCCTTTTTTATATTCGCCCAAATGTCGAGAAGAGGATTGACAGTATAAGTAAAAGATTGATTGTTTGCAATTAAACGTATTTTTATCTACAACTATAAATTGTATATTCTTACACTGTTAAGCATTAAATTTTCGATCAAGATGGCAATGTTCGAGTCGTCGATCGTTTTTTTTTTTTTTAATTTCAAATTTAGTGTTTGACCAAATTTCTGTTGCAATTTGATATATTGTTCCGTAACTTTCGTACTTATTATTAAATTATTTAGTTCTTTTTAGTAAAAATTTGTGAATAGACACTGAAAAAAAGGGGTGAAAACGTAATTTGTTTATCTTTGATAGTTACCAAGTTATAAGTTATTAAAATAAATTTTTGTGAAAAAATGCAGACGTTGATTGAACGCATATTCCAAACAAATATGGTAAACATATGAAATAAAATAAAAGTATGTAATTTTGAAAGTTATGGAATAATATATCAAATCGCAACCAAAATTTAATAAATACGAAAATCAAAATTTAAAAAAAAGCGATCGACGCCTCGAACATTTTGAGAAAACCGTTTTTTCAGCAAATCATGATTAGTCGTGTGCCGTTAATGCCACCTCGATCGGAAATTTGCTGTTCTACGGTTTTACCGGTCGCAATTTTTCTTATTCCTTGTGTGGTTCTCTTTGAGCACAACTTGTTGTAACCAACCGTGTCAAATGCATTTTTTCGTTCTTGATGTATTTTTTATCATTCGCACTCCCCCAAAAGATATATTTACGATTCCGTCCTGTAATCATGTTATATTTTATTTCTTTCTATGCATGCAAAAAAGCAAATGAATAAAGAATGAAGTATAACGTGGAACACCGAATGAGGAATGAGCGAATACCCTTCTGAACAATCCAAGACATAATAGAGACCAGGCAACTGAAAAAATATCAATGAAGAATTTGTGTAATGTGTTCTATAGAACGACAAAAAATGCCAAGAGAAAATAATAAATTCTCAAGTAATTTATAGTTCTAATTCCAAAAAAAAAATGCGTTGAGTCGATGCCGCCTGTTAAATTTCACTTAATGCGAATTAATTTTGCTTAATCATTTTTTGTTCTAGTCTCCTTGAACTCTTAAGGTAAATATGCTTTGACTTTTAAAATAAATGAAATTAAAGTGTCGTGGTGGGGTTGACGTTAATTCAGTCTGCTCCAGGCGGTGTCAGGTTATTTGATTGCATGCGGTGGTAACCAAGAAGAAAAAAAGCACGTTTGTTGTCATAGTGACATTTCTCTTGTCTCATGTCAATCATGTACGTTTATATATTAAAATCCATCTTTTTACTAGGTCTTGTCAGCCGCGAGTTTGAGAGCGTTGAAACTAACGCTCTACATTCTATTATATCATATAAAAGAAAGCACTTTGCGTCGTTAAAAATGCAAAAAAACTTAATTTTCTTTTAAAGTTTGTGATAAAAATTAAACGCATTTTAGAAAAATTGTTTTGCACAGGTGGTGTAAAACTTTAATTCAAAAAAGACAAATAAGTTCTGTTATAATTAATATTTTGCATTTTTGTAAACATAAATTAAATTTTTATAAAATTATACTAAAGTCACACTTAAACATTACAATAAGTAGTGCAAATTGTTCAAAAGTACTAAACAGAAAATTAAATTCGCAAAAAGTTTTAAATTTGTTGTGTTACATTTTTGGTATGTATTTTCATAAAAGTTTTGCCATTTACGAGCTTAAGAAATATTGCACGAAAAAGCAACAAATTTGTTTTCCTGTGCAATTTTTAATTCCTTTTATATCATATAATATAAACGTAAGGTTTTTTATATTAACTAGTGATCTTTAATGCATTTGTGAATTTAGTATCACATTTCTATCTTTATTTAAAATGGTAGTTTATGTCTGAGAACTCGTTAAATGATTTATTTGTTTTGAGCACTTTACATCAAATTTAATGTGTGGTCTGAAATTTAGTGCTGTAAACAGTACCGCAGACAAGTGGCTTATGGAATGCATTAAACGTTTAATTTAATATGTGGTTTGACTGACATTAATTATATCACAATTTATTTAAAATGTATTTTTGATTTATTTAACTGCAAATGAAATTGATTAGGTAGGTAGCGACGCCAATGCTCGCATTACTTGTATGGATTAGTGGCGTGTAAAATGTGTTTCAAGTTTGTTTATTATTGTTGACATTATTGGCATATTAGTATTATATTGGCTTTGCCAGATCATTTGTTATTGGAGTGTATATCAACTATCTTTTTCGTTTACTAAATAATTAATGCGTGCTATCAATATTCTATCTACGTCTCCTACTTATTGAAACAAGCTACAACATGCTACAACTACACCATTAATTCTTCTTTTCTATCAACTTGAATATAAAATTGTGTGTAAAATATAAATATATTTTTTGTACTTAGATAAAAAAATTTCTCAAGCAATTTTTTGGATGTTATACTAAAATATGTAAAATCCGTCATCTTTTAATTAGAGTTCTAATATTAGGATGTTTTAAAAAAATGTGTTTTTCAAGTCAACGTAACATAACCCTATTTAAACAGTAACCCTTGTTTGTAGGTGCTTTATTTCTAAACTAACCCAACAAATAATAATTTCACTTTAAGATAGTGCATAGAGTCCTAAAATATGACTTTATTATATTATGATAGGTATATATTGTAGTAATATAGTAATTATATATTTTACTATAGACAATTAACATTTTAGGATAGTCAAAACATTGTAATTAAATATTTATGTACATTTTACAGATATTATACATTGTTTGACTGGAAGAATAACTCAAGAAAAATAACTCGTAAATAGAAATAAGATTTGTTACTTTACGGACAGGAAATAAAATAAAAATACAAAATCAAGTAGTTTAAATATTGTTGCATTTGGTATAGAATGTACATTAACAAAAATATTTATATTTCTTTGTATAACTTTGTAGGAAGAATATCCAACATACTTTTTCACTAATCTCTGTATTTTTGATGCTTTGCCTAATAAAGCAATTTGAATGCATACTCTGAAATTAACATTGGCATTCTATTCTAAAACCAGCAATTTTCTTTTTGTAGACTTTGACTTTTATTTTGTTTGTTACTTTTTGTTCGTTTAGTGGCACTCTGCAGAAATCCAGTACGATCGTACAAAATAGCGTCGGTGCCAACAAATGCAGAATACAACGAAAAGCTAGCTAGCACACCTCATTTGAATAATTTGATCGTTTGTTAGATGCACTTTGGCACATTGGCTCTTTTACGTTTTATATATGCAACCGAATGCATTTCCCTGCACTCGATGCCAAACGCAGCTAACCCTGCGAATTGGCTTATTGTCTGTGGTACTTTTTCTTTTCTTACTCGATGCATAAAAAATCATCTTGACTTTATCCGTGTGCATACAAATAAGATTTGCAGCTACATGTGACACGTTTCGTAACGTATTGACTTTATATACACTTTTTCGGTATACTATAGATCTGGCTTTCAAGTTTGGTCCGCTGTTTTGCATTATTCCAGCGTCGCTCAAAGTCTGCCAAATTCAGTCATTGCCTCAATACATATATCAATGATTGATGTATTGGATATTGAATATTTGGCATTGATTTGATTTTTACATGTTTTCTATAAACCGGGAACAAAAGGTACTAGAATTGCGGTATAAGCATAGGTATTGTAGTTTAAATGACTATTTTCAGTGAAAATATGTGAAGCATTTGAGTTTAGTTTTGGACCATTTACAAATACAATACACCGTTTTTGAAGTAATATAATGTATTCTTTTGTATCTTTTTTGTAAAATTTTTATTTTTTAAATTCTAATGATATATACTATTTTACTTGGTCCATGTGAGCAGAACAATATAACACTAACGTATAACTCTAATCACCTAAACTCACACATTTTTTAAGTCATAAAGTAAAATTATATTTTGTTGGGTTAAGTTATACCAAAGAGGAAATCGAAAAGGATGCCTGAAAAAAAGAAGCTCAAATATAAAGTGAATTTATAAAATATATTTTTTAAAGTGCACCCGAATTATAAAGAAATTTAATATGTATGAGTATATTTAAGACAATGCATTAAAAAAAACAAGAGAACATTGTTTACAATGCAATATTATTAGCATAGGAGTTATTTAGTTAATGGAAAAGAATAGATTGTATTTAGATCAATATTTATTAAATACCTTTTGTATTAGCGTTACATCCTGGTATGCACTGTGATGCATTTACCAATGTACACTAAAAATAATTTTAATTAAAATTTCAATTTTGCAAAATATTGTTGTGCTAGCTACCCTTGCACATTGTCGTTCGTCACATTGTAAAATAATTGACGTATTAATTGCGTGCCTAGACAATACACCGCATTAATTACCGCAAAGAGCTTTTACGCCTATTGTGTCCGATGGCGTGGTGAAGCGCAGCATCCTGACTGCGAATATTTCGTGTTAAAGATTAAATCTACATCATCGTGGTCCGATCAATTCTATCTATGCCACAGGAAAAGCCGAGAATTATGCTCAGAGTTTCATTGCAATTGCAATGTCATGCCACTTGGTAATTATCAACAATACAATGTTGCAATACTTTATGTGCAAACGTAATCCTATAAATCCAACAATGATATTATCATAATATCATTTGCATGATGCAAATATTAAATACTTTTCAATATTTACATTCCGGCAACACAAAATATCTGAGTAAAAAATTCTAGAAAAATGCCTAAAATAATTCATATGTTAAAAATTGTTACAAACTTTTTATTGTTAATTAACTTGTTATCTAAAACTTTAGAAAATATTTATAAAATTGCTTAAAGATGTTAGTTGTCAATTTATCATAAGTATTAATCAATATTTATAATACTTTAAAATCAACCTACGCTTTTTTGAATTTTACAACTTAATTCCCAAAAAAATAAAATATTATAGGTATTTACAAATTATATATAAGTGTACACATTTATTTTATCTGTAAATATTTCTTTTTCTTCTGTACCCAAACAATACATTTTTGAAACAACTAAATGAAACTTTAAAAAACTCATAAATTAGATTGTAAATTTACAAATCTACACGTAATCTTTGAATCGTAGGAATTGGAATCTCCAGTAATCACGCATATTTTCTGTTCGCAAAGAGTTCTATTTTATTATTATACATACTATTAATACAATTCTTTAATAAAATATAATTAATGTAAATTTTCTTTGTTGTAATAGTTCAATTTCATTCTTAATGAGATTAAATTCACTAAAAGTAAATTATGTGCGCTACGAAATGATAGTCAGTAAACGAGTTATTAAATTATCAGACTAATAGTGTACTTTACTATTATCGCACCCTTGCATCCATCTTCAAATTGCTGAAGCTAGTATGCTTGCTTGAACATTTGGCGTGAGTTCACATTGCGTGCAATAGTATTAAGGAAAATGTGCGAATGGTAACGAAGATAAGAATTTATGACATACGAAACTAACACATTATTCTTTCAATATTAATAAAAAGATATAAAATGTCAAAATGGTGACTAAGAGTGAGTTATATGTTTATTAAAATTTTTTACTTACGAATTCTATATTTCTATGAATTCAGAATATATGACATTATTAAAAAGAAAACCGCTTCGGCACAATTGGCAGCGCGCCGGCTTAGTGGCTCGCGGGTTTGATCTCCACCAACAACTCCGTGGTGGGAGGTCAAGTACGGTGTCTGTCTATAGTCGATAAAGTTGCAGTGTACTCACAAGTCACACTCCAACGTTTTAACTTAAAATTTTGGTACAAATGGGTTAATGATGATTAACAAGAATTTTAAACTAAATTAGCCAAAATGTTGCTATATTGCTATATATAACAATTTATTTTGGATTTAATTTTTTGTATTTTTATCAATGCTCCATTGTTTTTTTTTTTTACAAATACAAATTGTTGGTGTATAAGCAAAAAAGTATTTGGCATATATATGATGTTTACCAAATATGGGTCACTTATAATTGATTAGTAGCTGAAAATATAGGATTGTGATTGACAAAGTACTAGAAAAAGTAGAAATCAATAAGGTATATGACATCCAAGAGCATTTGACATAGATTGTCATGCACAACATTTGAACGAGGAGTGATAGGAGTATAAGAAAAAATATTGCCTAGCAACAATAAATAACGTCAACTATTCAAAGTCGGCGTATTGGTTAGAAGATGCGCAAGAGGCAAATCATGGTAGATTTATAATAATAAAAAACCAAACAATTTGCTCTTCCTGCCCATGCGAGTTTTCTCGGTTCAATTTATTCAAATGCATTTATTTCAGTTATTTATACTCCATTGCTTATCATTTTGCTGAACCAAGCATTAATTAAACGAATTTTAAGATTAATTTATTCTTTACTAATACTTATTGATTGATTTTTAACTTCATATTAGAAACAACTTGTATCTGTATGATTGTATTATTATTAGTAGTAGGAACAGTCTTTTACAAACTATGCTTATTGCAAACATTTACTTTAATTGGTAATAAATTCCTGATTCTAAAGAATGTCAAACCAAATCAATTATTTTAAAATAATTGTACCGTTCTTAAACGATTAAATCAGAATATTAAAATAAATTTGATTACTTGTATAATCTAAAATATGCTTCAATCGATACGGCAAGGACAATTTATAGAACTGTCTGTAGATCTATTCTAGGTTATGGATCTTGCATCTAAAACGGCAAAAGGGAACTTAGAAGTGGGCGAACGAGAATTAATTAATTAGAATCATTTCCAAATTAAGTCATCCTAATAATTCATTACACAACATGTCAAACACTAACTTGTTGTCAATAACCATAATATTACCAATTAAAATGAGTCATAATGAGCTAACAATAAAACTGTCCACTAATCATCTCAACCTTTTAACATCAATAAAAGAGTTTTCGAGAAAGATCTCACTCAATTTCTACACTTCCTCAAGAACCGCTAATTTCACACATTCAAAAACTTGTACCCAATTGAAGGAAACCATATAATTATAAGTATTATTGTTTTTATTTTACTTTGTTGATATTTTGTAAAAATATAAATAAATAAAAACCAAAGACCGTTGCTCGATGGCCATGTATGATTATATTGCGCGATTGTATATGTACAAAATATATTATTATTGTTATTTAAATTCATAAATATGCAAAAACAAATAAATGAGATAATAAATGTTAATAGTGTTTTTAAAACTATGATATAATGACAATTTTTTAATTAATTTATATTAAATTATAAATCAAGACACCCGAAGGACTAAAAAATTATAATGGAAAGATAATTAATCATTATGCCTGCTCTGAAGTGTTCTTACGCTATTTTAGTTTAGAAAGAACCAAGTAGTTAAGCAAATAGTGAAAAATATTGTGAAATTTAATTAATGACTATTTTTGTTTCTTGTAGCGGCTTATAGACGCATCATCTAAAGTTATAATAAATGGAGTAATTAGTTTGCAATTACAAAATCTTTAGATATTTCATCTGGGTTGAAACATTTCCGCTGCTAATGAAATTAATTTGTGATTGAAATGCTGCATTTAAATCATTGCCCGTTAACTAAGCAAAGTTTAGAAAACAAGCTTTGAATTGAAATTAATGGTGGGGAATAAATTTTATCTTAACGCATCATACACATTAAAATGATATGCACAACGTGCGTTATCGCCACGCTCTTATTGCGTGAATCGGCAATGTCACCCTCAACCTATGTTTGCTTTTACTAGTCTTACCAATAGTATAGCATTCTCTTGAGCCTAGATTCAACATACCCTGTGCATTAATAAATTAAGAGCCGTTATTTAAAGCACCGTATGCTGGGTATCTTACAGTATGTCCGAGTATGACAGAGAGTCACCAATTTAGATTCTATATTTATTTATAAAGCAATTTATTGCATTGCATCAAATTGTTATTAATATGCACTACTAGCAAATAAGAAAAACATTTTAAAATAAAACATCTGTTTGATTTGAAGAACAAGCTTGAACAGACAGTATACAGTAATAAACTTAGATAAATTACGTCGTATTTCACAAAACGTGTACTCACACGCAGACAGGAATACTGTTATTGACAAGACACACCCTAAGCTGAAACAAGGCCTAGGTCGGATTTACTAAGGATAACGGCCAAATAATGACTACAAGGTGTTGTCAACTTTGCGTCTTAATGGTATTTTTTTATGCCAAATTAAGACAGCGAGGTTGTAAATATAATGTGCTTTCTATACAAGGGTAGGCGTCAGCAGACTTCATCAGCGGATCGAATATTAAAGAATATTGAGAATGGCAGGAAAGTTTGTGAAGGTTAACGAGGACGTGCTTGCGGTGCAAGACTTAGAAAGACGCGCGTGGAGATGTTCTAAGGAAAATAAACGCACGACTGGAGCATTCTCCATGTTTATGGTTTCAGGTTTTGAAGGTCAGGATAGGTTAACCGCATTTGCATTCTTTTTGTATGATTTATGTGACATTGCCTTGCTTTATATGCAAAGCAAGGAAAAGCAAAGGAGAAAAGTAATTTAATCTTACTGATTAGATCAATGTCTATTTTTAAGAGATCTTAATAAAACAAACTATATTTAAAACAAAAATGTGGCAACCAATAAATTAATTAAAAAGATTGCCAGTCTTGTATTTTTACCATCAAGGAACTCAATAACTAAGCTTTGAGTATTAGTAGAACTACAATTTTTATAAACCACAAAAGATATTTTAGTCTTATAAATACTTGCTTCAATTAATTAGGAAATCATAAATAATAGCAAAGAGCCACGCTCCGATAGCGAAGTGCATATTCTCGAGACACGGGTTCAAATTCTGCTGGGGAGTGGGGATGTATATTCAATATAATATATATTTGCGCCAATTTCAGTCCCAATAACTGCTAATAACCCTAGTAGTTGATGCATGGGTAACAGTACGCTCCAAGAATAACAACAATAGCAAAGAATATTAATATTTCAGTATTGTGCAAGACAATTGCAATATTAAAAGACTGCAAAGCTTTAGCCAAAAAGATTTAATTTTAAAGGGCTAATTTCACCTCTTCCAAATTTATTTTTTGCATAAATGACGATAGAAACCTCTAAAAACAAATTTGTAAAAAGTAAGTAATTGTATGCAGTAAAAAAAGCAATTTACATTGTTGGATTCAAGAGAAAATTTTGCTTCATTCATGTCAAATTGTTTAACTTTTTGTGGTTTTGAAGAACGTTGTTAGTAAAATCTATATGGTTATGAATTTTAAAGAAAACAGGAAGGTAAAAACAGTTTTCTAATCAAATTTATATTTTAATAAAATGTTATTTTAAACGTTGTTATTTTAGTTTATAGTTTCCTTAACGTATAAATAAATCCTTAATGTAAATATGATTTTGGATAAGTCGTAAATTGCTTCCAAACCATAATAACTCAAAGTCGTTCCCAAGTAATTAATGTTTCAATTTACATATCTTTGCATTTCAATAGATTCATTCTTGTTAATCCGTTAAACACGTTAATCCGTTGTTACTGGATTTGTCTTATAGCTTTAATGCTTTATCCTGCATAACTCACACATCCTTTTCTAGGTGCCACCTTCATAAGATATGATTTGCATCCGAGCCCTTTCAGTTGGTCCTTCTATAAGAAAGGAAGGAAGGACTGACTTAATCTATTTATTAATAGTTTAGGCCAATCTTCAATGGTGGTAGAATGCCACCACACACTAAGTATAGTTTTAGTGGAGATATTTGCGATGAATAAATGAGACCTGAATATTCTGTGCAGAGCGTGAGCTCGGAGTTTGAACCGCAGTGCAGGTTAAACTGAGGCTTTTCCTTGAAATTTACTAGAAACTGCTATAAACTTGGCAAACGTTTCCGGAGATAAGAGCTTATGTTATCAAATATTTTCAAATAAGAAATGGTAGTGATATAAATCTATTATTTGAAATATTTCAATAACTTTTGTAATTGCTTTTGCATTATATTCCTTAACATACCGATTGCATTATTTTAATTTTGTTTGTGTTTGGTAGACAAGAGAAAGTAATGTACAGTACTCTTTTTGTTTTTAACAAATTAATTATTATATTAATATTTAGTGATTATTTTTGTTGTTGCAATATTTATTGACTTATATTATAATATATATATATATATATATTATAATAATCATTAGACAAACATTAAAACAGAATTATCTAATTGGATTTTTAAATTTTGTTCAAACTTTGTAACAACCAACCTTTTTGTCGACAACAGCCTTGAAAACTTGGATCTAATATATCTCGCTTTTTTCTCTATTCTCCAAAACGTAGAACTAATTTGAAACAAATTAATAAAGAGTCTTAATCGAATAACGCTGAATTTAATTAAAGCAATTATGAGTAGAAAAAGACAATTAACTTGAAATGGATTATATCTTTCTTTCTGCGACGAAAATTGCAAAAAAACAAACGCTGCTTTTAATTAGAGGATTATGCCTTAGTCAGATTAGTTAGAAGAAATTTAGGATATAACCGACTTTTGTTTTAATTTTGCTTTCGCTTTACAGCATGAGAAGTGAATGCTTTGTAGCGTAACACTCTCGCCTCCTGAGCAATGTCAGTAGCAAACTTGCGACTACGACGCCCCAAAAACTGAGCGCGCATTAACTATGCTTAATTTATGTGATGCTCAGATTTACTTAGCGGTATCTCTTTAAAACGGTCTATCCCGCTAGTAGTAAGACTCTTCAGACTTGCGCAAATGTCCTTTTGTGGGCTTGAATGACTTACAGTCACAAAGTACATTCCAAAAGAAAACAGAAGCTTTACTTGAAGCTGACAATATAATGAAGTGAACATTTACTCAAAAGTACAAATAATTTGACCTCTCAACAATGAATTAAGTGCTTTAAATATTTCAAACATTAATTTGCAGATTACAATTAAGTTATAAATTTCATATATTTTAAATTGTATAGTTTATACAAAATATTTTGAATCTAATCAGAATTTAAATAAATAGTTTTTACCTACAATCTTAGTTTTATGAATTATTAAGAGATATTTTTGGCATAGAAAACAATATTTTCTAATTATGATTAGAAAATAGTTTGCTTGAAAATATATACAGATAAAATTCACTTTTGTCTAAGAATTGATATACTGCTGAGGAATTTAAGAATTGGGCGATCTAATATACAAATCTGATGTAATTTCTTGTTGAGTACTATTATAAATAAATTGAAATATAGCACAAAATATAAATTATGTTTTTTAATATAAAAAGTATTATAAAAATAAATAAATAAATAAAAGGAATTTATTTATAAAATAATCAAAGTAGTAAATATTTAAAGAGCAATGACAAATAAAGTTTGGTTAAGTATATAAATAAAACACATATTATATAGAGTGTTATAATCACTACTTATGCAAAGTCAGAAAACATGTACAAATTAATAAATCAGAAGACAACGAGGAAAATATTGTTCTATGAAAAACTTTCCGTATTTAAAACTCTAGTACGTACACACGTACACACATCTATACCCGAGTTTGTAATTAAAGGAGTTTGTTACTTGGCTTCAAGATCCGATTATAATTAGACACCAGTGGAATATTTCTCAATTAACAGCTAAAAATAATTAACTAATTTACTTTGCTTTGCAGAGACATGAAGCGTATTAAAAACGATTTGGTTTTCCAATTTTCTGCTTAAGTAGAGAATTGCTGTATTGCCATTAAATTCACTTAACTATATAACGGGTAGTAAAATATATTTGGTTCAAAATGATTAAATTGAAACTGTGAATTAAAATAATATATATTTTTATGTTGTTTATTCTATTTAATTAATTTCTACATGCCAATAAATTAGACTAATTTATAAAAACGGATATATTTAAAGTAAAAAACAATTTTTTTAATCATTCAAAAATTTGTTAAAATATAATTGTATTAAATAAATTAGATGTTTTAGTTTTCGATTTTTTGTTCCAGAATGTTTCACTATAGCTTTATATATTGCATTAACATAAAATAAATTCTTAATTCAAAGTTTAACATTAACAGACCCAAAATTACCTTACTGATAAATAAGTTTAAACAAAATTGCTTTTGGTTTCCAAAGGACATGTGTGTTTTTTTAGTGGACAGTGCAACATTATCGGACTATTATTGAAATTCTGATCATACTTTAGGATATGGTAACGCTCAAATGCATTTTGATTGGTAGAAACTACATTTGGTAGAAAAATAATAATAAAGAGTGCTATCTCCATGAAGAAAATTTGGTCTTTGGTTACCAATTGTTGATATATATTTGAACGAACACCTAACTAGAGCTTGCGGCAGCACTTTTTTTGTTAATTAAAAGAGTTTATTTAACTTGCAATGATGCATGTATGTGCGTGCGTTTATGTGCGTGGTGGAATCGTGGAACTCAATTTTCAAGCTGATATATTTAACCGATTGAACTAAAATTTTATACACAAGTTTAGTTCGGTTGGCGATGCATGGTGTCCTTCAAAATTCAATGTAGCGGAATTACCAAGATTGCAGAAGAGTTACTTTGGAGAAATTCCAACACTATGGCTATCAAATATAAGAGCCTGCTAAGAGTGATTAAAATAACTCCCTAAATATCAAACTTTTATTTAAAGTTTAAAATGTTCTAAAAAAATTAGCGTATCAAACTTTTTAACAATTTGATATTTAAATATTAGTTAACAGCGAACCAAATTAATAACACGCTGCTGCAACACTTAATTGGCCGAGATTATATCTTATATTCTTACTTTTCTATATTTAGATATTTTATCTGCAATTTGTCAACCGAATAAACTTTATATCTGGCAAATAGTAGTTTGAAGATACCCTAAAGATTATATTTTTTAATATTTTTTAAACTTGTGACTGATTAAACTAATATGCAATATTTTATGCCCATACTACACATAAATACAGAATTTGTTGCTTTATTATAAATACTTTTTGTAATTATTGCTCTGAAATTTGAAATAAACTGGACAATGTAGACCAACTAGAATTTAACTAATATCATATAAATTAATTTTCTCTTTATATTTTTATAGTAATATACGTTGCATAAAATTAAATAAATCAACACTCAGCAATAACAAATAACTCGTAATTAAGTCTCTTTCCGTTATATTTTGAACCTATCTAGCTGCCTCATAAAGTTTTAGGAAAATATGGTATATGGTGAAGGCTAACTTCTCTTTATGCATGATAAATTTAATGAATGCATTCATTCTAGCTTCCTGCAACCGACACTTTTAATTTCCCAAGTGTCAATGAAATCTAGTTGGTAGAATGATTTGAACTTGCTACAAGCATTTGAAGTTATAAATTAAAATTCATTAAAACGAATAATATATTTTTAGTTTAAAATTCAAAAATTAAATAATGAATAATAAATTTGTTTTTGTTTATGCTTAATATTTTAATTTACTATTTTTTGTTTAACACGTTAAATTGCTTTTATTTCTTCCAAAAGTGTTATTTGCTAGGAGGAAAAAATTGAAGAAAATACATAACAAATTGTGTGTGCCTACATAAGCGAATAAAGAAAATGCTTGAGAAAACTGTGCAGCCGGCTTAAAGTAGAATAAAATTTCTCCGCTTCACTCGAAGTAACCCAAGATAGGAAACCCAGACAAAAAAGATTTGCATTTGTTAATAAAGTAGGTAATATTAAACTGTTTAAAATATGCAATATTATTAAATACTGGCGCAATGTTACTAGACCCAGGCAATTACAATTTAATATTATAATTCACAACATAAGTGTTTGCATGTTAATATAAAAATTGATTTTTTCAGATATTGGAATAAATTTGATTATTTAATATAGTATTTTAGTAGAAATGTTGTACTTTTTATATTTTATGAAGGTATGTGGATGAAACTTAACTATAACACTTACTAAATATTGATTTGTAAAACCTTTTTTGGCTTGCTGCCTTCTTTAGTATCAAACACTTTATGATTAAAATCATAAAATTGGCAGCACTTGCATGATTTGCATTAAAGAAGCAGCCCCTTGAATTATTTCTTTTATTTGCAGTTTTAGTGCAACGTGATTTGTCTGCACTAATCTTGTTTGACCTTTACCTCTTTAGTCAATGATGTGGTTAATGAATGCTGGGTGGTTTATGATAATTTAGAGTCGTTGTAATTCGCAAATTTAAATGTTCAATTTCATATCATATTCAATATGATTAATGTTTGCAAAACAAAGTGTAAAATAAAATTTAGAATTAAATAAATTCCAGTTGACAGCAATGGTCTAAAGTCTGAAAATGTCATCTCAATTTACATATAAATGTTAATTGCTTTAATTTGAGCCCGAACTTTTCAATTACCTCATAAATTTTAATGAATTTTAATGGGTGTACGAACAATTGTACACTCGACATCCATTTGTTTCACGACAAAAAGTTTAACATCCGTTGACAATTAGTTAAATTAACACATAGATTTCATTAAACGAAAAAAACGGAGTTGAAAATTGACTAAATTTTCAGTCGATCATGTAGTGTTTTAAATTTAATAAACTCAGCGCAGTATAAAAGTAGCATAACTATTTAATTTTATACTAGCAATTTTACCAATGATTAATATTGAAAGTAACTTTCGTTCTCGATCTGGTTACGAAGTAAACTGAAAACCACACTTTCAGCCCTCTTTTCTTCCTATTACTGTCTATAAACATGTAGTTGAGAAAATAATTCTTGCGATTTTAAATATATATGGTCAATCTACTTCTGCATAACTTCAAGTTCGTTGCAATCAATTTGCACTTGGTAAGACAAAAATGCCGCTGAAATTGCTTTTTAAGGCAAGCGTATCGGGTATTCAGTACGATAAAAAGTCAATAAATTTTGTAATAAATTGTTTTTTTTAAATCAAGATTGAAAGCTAGGGAATTGAAAGTATTCTAATGATATTAAATTTTAAATATCTAATTTCTTACGAAAGTGTTAGGTGTATAGATATAGTAGATAATACTGTGCAAAGGCAAATTTTTGTTCATAATAAACACATGTTTGTTTATTTGCTAAAACATAAGTTATTAGAATTTATTTATTTGAAAAACACTGATATCAACGTATATATTATCTGCGTTTTGAAAACTACTAAAATATAACAATACCAAATTAATTTGTGACATATTATCCACAAAAATCTATAAATAATGTATTAGGTATAACTTGTTAAAAATTCTACAAAAAAAAACTGTAAGTAAAAAGGTATATATTATTAACAAATTTTCTTTTACGACAACTTGAATTTGATTATTATTGTTCACTTGGTTTCATTGAGTCAAAATTTGCTTTTGCGTTGAATCAATTTTGAATTAAAAAATTATGTTTACAAACATATGTAATCGTTGACATTTAATGTCAATTTAATGTGGTTTTTTAATAAGATTGCAGTGTTTCTAAAATTCTACTGTATAAAAAAGAAATAAAAATTTTATAATTATTTAATATTAATATAAATAAAAAATTAATTTATAGTGTATTAATAAAATATTTTTTGAACTATGACTTAAGGACTAAAGTGAAAATCATATTAATTGCTGCTAATCTCAATCGGAAAAAACATTTTTTCTTATAGCGTCACTGGAGTTATAATTTATCTCCCAACTTTTCACTACAATATTTCCAGATTTTTTTCTACTAACGGATAACGAGTTATTTTTACAAGTAGCTATTCATGTAGGTTGATTGGCTAATATATTGCATTAGCAAAAAGTAGATCAATTTCTACAGCGATCTATTAAATTCAACGCTTTTGTTTCAACTTTGTCATGTTACGGTATGACAATCATTTAATCCAATACTGAAATTCCAATTTAGTTGGATTCCAAAATTTGATTTAAATTTAAATGTCCTAAGCGACCTGCTACCCTATAACCTTTCAGGCTACATTCTCTGAGTTTAGAACAATTTAAATTGAAACTATAAATTAAAATTTGATTTATGAAAAATTAAGCTATAATATCTTTGTAATTCGCGCTGTAAAATTACTATAGTCAGAAAAAATTTCTCGTAAAAAATCAATTACAAATGATCTATGCGACATGCTACCCTATAATCTTTCTGGCTACATATTCTGACTTAAGAACAATATGAATTGAAACCAGAAATAATTTTAAAGCTCAAGTTTTAACTTTGCGTAAATAAAAAATCTTAGATTTTAGTATAGTAG